>JARYHS010008074.1:175206096-175268029 GCA_031002005.1 Vandiemenella viatica
GTGTTGCTTTATGTTCATGTGCTATAACTGTAACCAGGAAATCAGTTAAACCTCATCAATTTACTATATAAAGCCTCGGTGAAGGCGTCTCGATCAGGCAGAATGTCAGTAACAGTCGTGTTTGTGGGGTTGGCGGCCCTGGTGGCGGTCATCCACTGTCAGACGGAGGACAATCAGTTCCCAGCGGACTTTATGCTGGGATGTGCCTCGGCCGCCTACCAAATAGAGGGAGCTTGGGATGAGGATGATGAGTAGGCATATAACATAGGACGATGCGAATTTGTTGCGTATCAGACATGCGAAAACGATAAATACAAGTTGCCAATAAAATCGACAATCCCCCTTCCCCCCCCCCCCCTCTCACTTTGCCTTTCCTCCTCACTTACTAGAACTAATAAAAAGCTTACGTTATTACCAACAGAAATCCAAGTGATTTCTAATCCAAGAAAATGCGTTAAAACTCTTCAGAAGTATTAGTTGCCAACGATTTTTTGAGGAGATATATCTGGGAAAGGTATCTATGAAACAAAGATTAAATTTTACACTTCTTTGATAGAATTAAGTAGAAAGTCATGATTTATTTGATCTGAATTAACCTCATTGACGAAGGTCTACGATTTACGTGCATCCTTTTTTGTTTTAGTTTGAAGATCATATCTTCAAATGCAATCTATTTGAATTTCATCACATTTGATCTAGTACTATTTTTATAAAATTGAAACAAAGCCAAAAATAATTTTTATTTCTATACACCGTTTTGTAGGAATAATTTTTTAATTAAAGGACGGTATTGTGGATATGTTCTCAAAGAAATTTCATATTAGTCATATCAGTTGGTTCAGTACTTGTTTGTAAATTCAACAAAAACAGTATTTTTTTAAGTACAGCCATTACTAAGAAAATACGCTGATGTTTTGTGTACATCTTTTTCCGTTGAAAGATCTTTACGATTTTTTTTCTAAATTCAACAATATCGTAATACCATGATTTAATTCTACAACTAGCTGTGGACAGGTCGGTGGATAAGGTGTTTGCTTCAAACATTCAGAGTTCCATGTTCTAAGCCTGGTGCATCCAGAAATGTTTTGTAGGCTTTTTTTTATGAGCTACGTCAAAAGGTCCCTTGGTTCGAATTCTACGTTATACAACAGATCCCACAGGAAAATGGTTCCTATAATATGCTGTCAATACACTAATAGTCTTTCGGACTGGGTTCTAACAAATAAGTCACCTTTTCATTTTCGACACTAATCACTTTGCGATCAGTTACTGACACGTAAGCTCCATTTTTTATTTTCTAATACCAATCACTTAGTGATCAATTACGCTGGTTATTTTAACTGATTTCAATATTGGAGGAGCTACTGCATTCCACTTTATATATTTATTGTTTCATTTGAATGTATCTACACCCATTACTTCGAAATTACTCTATGATTTCTATAGTAGAAAGAGAATACTTGCAGAATATTCCCTTTGAAATTTCTTCTCTGTCGAGTACTTGTTTCTGAACTAAAAAAAAATAAAAAATACTACTCAATTACTCCAAAAATGCAAACAGAAGTAGCCTATATCGTAAAAGTATTGACTAAAAAATCAGTTAAGATAATTTTACAATAAGCGAGACAAGTAATTATCAAAAAGTGGAAATTATTAAACTTTTTTAAAAAATCATAAAACCCAAACAGAAAATCAATTTACAAATCAACAACAAAGTAAAACAATAAACACTGTGAAACACTCCAATCAACAGAGTGTATTAACTCGTTTATCCAGTTACTAATTATGTTCCATCCAGCAGTAAATAATAATATCTCTTTTTACTATTTCTTAATTAATATTGACTTTTTGAATTAGACTTCAATCAGAAAGCATTGCTGATAGATTTGGGACCAAACCCAGGGCTTCCTTACGTAATCTGGTGATGGGGAATCCCGAATGGGCAGTTTCCCAATAGTAAATATTCCTTCCGCTACCTAGATACAAACCAAGGAGCACGGTAATGGTATCCAGCTCCTTCAAAACGACTAGAGCCAACGGGATGGGCGTTAAATATATTTGTGGAGGAATTAAAAAAATTGAATTTAAAAAACATTTTTTTTTTATCTTTGAGTATATCCATATTTACTAAACTAGATTTAAAATATGGATACACAAAAAAGCAAAAGAATGTCAGCATACTCTAACAAACATACCAGATTCAATTCAGGAACGAGATAAATAATGCTGTGAAAATTTCAATAAATGTTTTCTCCGATTACTGACAACAAAGTCAGCCCTCACGTGTACTTTGGTCGTTTATTCGTTGACTTTAACTTCAGGTAATGTGTGCGAATACAATATAATATTCTTTCCACTACACAAAACTTAAAATTTAGGTTTAATTATTCAGCATATAATTAGAATTTCAATTGTACTTTTAGTATATGTGATTTTTCTTTTGCGATGACTTCAGAATGTTTCTGTTCAGTAAAAAATCGAAATAAACAAAATGAATTAATAAGAAAGATAATAATAAGAACATTTAACATACATAGAATTTCAATAACCTAGCTAATACAATCTCTTGATAAGAGTGTTTCGCAAAAATTATTTTTTACTTTGTTGTAATTTTTTAGGTGAATCTACACGGTATTTCTGAAGTCGATTATTTTGGTTTATTGTTTAATAATTAAAAATTTTCTTCTCAAATCTTGAGGAGCAATGTTCGGAAAGAGATTAATGCACTGAAAAGAAGAGGACTTTACAATATTATTATCAATTATAATTTCTTCAACTCTCCATTCATCCAGTATGGAATATTCGCAGCCGAATAAACAAGAGTAAGTGCGACAGAGGCAGTGTTATTCAGCGAAAAACCAATCAGAGTTGTGACTGACAGACAGATGCTGAAGAGTTTTGGACTGTAATTACATCCTCGTACTTCGTGTTAGAGCGAATCGCTGTGGTATACAAAAATATCCGGAATTACATTATATAGTAAAAACGCGAAATAATACTGACTTGCGTCGAGATGTGTAGGTAGCTACATCCTTAACAACGCTGCGTGAGAAGTTTCAACTTAGTACCTCGTTCAGGTTACTCTGTATACAAGTTTGCGTAAAGATCTAAACATGTCTCCTGCGATTTTTGCGATGAACACGAAAGATAACATCATGTAAGTATGAAAAGTGCTATCGAAACGTGGGAAATGATTTGGGAAGCGTTTAGACGATGCCTAAGCCGTACTTAAGTTTTCGAGTGATTTTTATTTTTTTAGGAATTAGGACTGCACAAATTTCATTGGAAGACGATGAACATTTTGGAAGACTTTCAAGCCTGAGACAATTGCCAAATTCAATAAATCATCTGGGAAAACCTTGGATAGTTCTCAGTATCATTGAAAAACTTTTTATAGGTTGTGAAACATGCGATCTAAAGCAGCGACGATACAGGCTTTGACTGAATCGAAGTCATGCCTAAAAGTGTTTTCAGATTTTATAGTTTTGGTCAGAGAATTTTTTGATATCATCTCGCATGTAGTGCGATCCATAAGGCTTTGGGAGAGAACATGTGAAGTATTGTACTTTCGAGAAACGTGTTCGTATAAAAGGTTATTTTTTTCCATCTCATTTGGAATGCTTAATAGCTACTGGCCTTTTAACATTCCTTTTAAGTAGATACTGCACATACGCTCTTAAAAAGGGATTGCAATATTTCTGTAAACTTACGTCTAGATCCAAATTTATTATTCTTACTGCGTACCATGGTTTGCAATAAGCAGCTATATCTCCCACTAATAGGCCGCAGCACAGGAATGCAGTCAAATGTTTCCGATTTCATCAAATAGGAGGCTGATTGTTCTTGTAAAAACGTACCAAACTTTGGTTAACAGGAACCCGATCCCACTTCTGAACGCTGACTAAACAGTTTATAGTGCTATCAAATAACCATTTTTTCACATTCTTAATTGGGCTTAATTTTCGAACCTATTAGGTGATCATTATGGTCGACACAGTTGAATACTTCTTGTTGTACAGGTAAGGGCCCTAACATCTGGGACTACATGCTGCATGAGCATCAAGAATACGGAACCAATGGAGACAAAGGTGACGTGGCCGGCGACTCCTACCACAAATAGACAGAGGACGTCCAACTACTGGCCGAACTGAACGTGAGTACTCATCTATTCCAATAGACAATACCAGTACCAAGATGATTACAGCATAAGCTACAACTTTTGAATACAAGTTTGCTGGAAGATCAATTATGATAATATTTTGAACGTTTACTGGCAAACGTGTACCGTTTCTCCATGGCGTGGTCGCGAATCCTACCTACAGGAGACCTCGATGTGATCAACCAGGCGGGAATAGACTACTACAACAACCTCATAGACCTGCTGCTCGAAAGTAGTGCGGGAAGGGGAAAGCTCTATAATCCCAACTTCCGGTCACGTGACACAAAATGGCGGCTTCCCTTCCCCTTTTCTCCCTCCCCTCCATGACGTCATATCCGGTTCGCGAGAAATTCTAATGGACCAATCAGTGTTCACGTCACAAGATGGTGGATCGTTAGTTCCTTGACCGGCCGCCCAGATGACAGCATCCCCCAGGGGCTTAATTTCTTTGGGCGCAGACATTCCACTCCCCCAGGAGAGAAAGCTAGCGGGGAATTCCGCCGCCCGGGGCGTGTTTACACAGGTGCGCTCTCGTTGCGACAGGTTTCGACTTGCTCAGCCAAGGCATCGGGCGTTTTGGCCTTGCATAACATAGTATCCCGGTTTCCGATAGATGGCGGGGCATGGCTCGATACGCGGTTGTGGAAATATTTCCAGGCATAGGTGCATAGTATCCCCTTTCCCGATAGATGGCGCGGCATGCTTCATTTAGGTATTTACTACAAACAAAAAAAGCTGCATTAGTGGATATTAAACCCAACTCGGTAGCGTTGGGGCTATAGTGCCGAAGGTCACCGGTTCGAGTCCGGCCGTGGGAATGAGTGTTTTGTGATATTATTGAAAAATCCGTTCCGTCAACTTTAAGAAATTTCAAAACGAATATCAAAATTTTAGTTTCCACACCTAGAGAGTATGGCGTCAGCTTGCCATGTTATAACTGAATAAAAAATAAGTTGAAAAGCGTAAATTTTTCCATTAAAATACGTTAACGTTCGATATGGAAAAAACCCGTCATAAACTCAGCAAATTGGAAAGATGTAAAAACTATGTGTACCTGTTTTCATGAAATTATTTAGCGTTCTGGCCTTGCATTCGAGAGGACGGCGGTTCCGAGCATCCAGATTTGGGTTTTCCATGGTTTCCCCCAAATCACTCCAGGTGAATGCCGGGATGCTTCCTTCAAAAGGACATGGCCGAATTCCTTCCCATTCCTTGACCCCCATCCTTTCCCCGTCTCTAAAGACCACGTTGTTAGAGACACGTTAAACAGTTTTTTTAAAAATTTAAATTATTCTGATAAAGTATAGCAATACCACACATACGTTATTCCTTTCAAAATTCGTAGCCTCAAATACCCATCAGTCCTTTCATTGAAAGCGACAGACATTCACCGACGAAGGTAGGGAAAACCATAAATTCCGTTCATCGAAGCAGGCAAACACTAATAATTAATTCACCGACGAAGAGACCTGAAACAAACTCACTTTTGCACATCATGTTGGATTCATTATGAACAATATAATATAGCTCACAAGTGTCACCTACATTCCGTGTATTTTAAAGGATGTATTAAATTAGGGGTAATGAAACACAGACACTTTTTGAACTCAAAGAGGCATTGAAGGGGTTTAGTGATGTATGTAAGTATAACTTCGATGACTTGAGAGCTGCTAAAATAAAGCAAAGTTGTCGATTTGAAAAACCAGACTGCCAAGGTGCAAAGTATCGTGGTTTCCGATAGATGGCGCGGCATGCATCATTTCTCAACGCGATAGGTATTTACCAAACTTTTAAGAGAAATATTTCAGGTATTCCTGCCTGCTGTCTGTCTGCTATTATCGGTATTTCAATGTGACAAGAATTTCGAAACTATGGAGTTATTCTAGGAGTGCAGTAACATTATTTCCGTTTGCCCAGCGACAAGCAGAGTCCATTATCTCTTGCGAAATTTCTGTACACACACTATCGACAGCAAGGTGCATATATTTCAGCACAGTAAAATATTTTCTTCGGTTCTGTGTAATGATTTCGTGAAATATACTTGCGTTTGATTAAGCGTGAACCATTCCTATTTTTTACTAAAAACAATAGAATTCCACATTAGCGGATATTACCTACAGAACATTTCTGTTCCCATGTCACCTTGTTATTACAGAGCAAAGCACATACTATTAATCAGTCACATTGCTATACAGTATGTACAGCAATATTTCATATACGTTATCCCCCTCAAACTTAGTGGCCAAAAATTATAGAATATTTCACACATCTCCAATGATACCTGAAATTAAATTATTATTTTTTTTCACATCTGAAGTTACAGTGAGTTTATTCCTTGACAGCTTTTTCTCCTCTAATGCCTGATCATAGTCCTCTATCTATGAAATTCATTCATATACCGAAAACATACTCACTTTTGCACATCATATCGGATTCGTTATGTACCAATATAATAGCTAACAGCATTAATGATAGCTCACGAATTTTGGCTAGATTTCCACATTTTAAAGGATGTATTAAATTAGGTGCAATGAAACAGAGCGCTTTTTTTCAACTGGTTAGGCAAGTTTAGTATATTGGGTATCAGCAAATGTTTTTACTTTTTATATATTAAGTATGAGTGATGCCATATCTACTAAAACTTTACTGGTTGTAATTTTTCAAGATAATTTTTTAAGTCGCGTTGCCATGAAATATTGAAGAAAAATTTAGATACCATTAAATCAGAACACCGCCGCCCCTTTAATTAAATACTTAGGTCCCATCAGAGTAAATTTAAGGTTGAAAGAAAGACATAGATAAATATCCTAATTTCAGGAATCATTATAAATAAATCAATACTTGTAGCTTTTTGCAGGGAGTTGAATTATAAAATTTTATGTACAACTAAAACTACAGAGTTCTAACAAACTAAATATCCTAATTTCAGAAAATAGCACACATCCTTCTTGACTGATATCATAAAAAAGCAATAGAATAATATGGGTCCTTATGAAAACAGGACGATTAATTCTATTATAAAAACTTAACTTAGACCACAACCCGAAGGTTGGTTGGATCGTCCTGAAGGAGGCATACTAAGCCATTGTGTCAGAGGTTGGACGGCCAGTTCCTTTCCTCTGGGACCTACAGTTTAACGTGGAATCCGAACCACGGAAATTCTACTATAGTAAAACAAAAAACCTATAAATTATTATATGTTTTATTAAAAAAAAATCTATTCATTAATAATTATTACATCATCATTATTTATCAGATAAGTACTTCTTTCTATGCTATCTAATCTTGTTAGAAGGGTTTCTTTATCATCATCATCATCGTTTTCTGACTCAATCCATTTATTGACCGTGTCTGAAAAAAAAAGATACACCAATTATTCCTACGCTCAACCAAGCTCGAAAATAAAAAAAACAGGTTTACACAGAGTGAGTAACAAAAAGAAATTTTGCAATGTCTGTATTAAATTGAGATAAATTTATGAAACGTCACGAGAAATTTCAATCACATTGGTATTGGGGAAAGAAGAATGTCACAGTTTAAACCATTAGCTTACCATTGCAGTCAGCTATCATTTGTATATCATCATCATCATGATCGTTTTCTGACTCAATCCATTTATTGGCAATGTCTGAAAATAAAAGATACACCAATTATTCCTACGCTCAACCAAGCTCGAAAATAAAAACAGGTTTACACAGGGTGAGTTACAAAAACAAATTTTGCATTGGCTGTATCACACGATTGAGATAAATTTATGAAACGTCACGAGAAATTTCAATCTCATTGGTATTGGGGAAAGAAGAATGTCACAGTTTAAACCATTAGCATACCACTGCAGTCAGCTATCATTTATATATCATCAACATCGTTTTCTGACTCAATCCATTTATTGGCAGTTTCTGAAAAAAAAGATACACCAATTATTCCTACGCTCAACCAAGCTCGAAAATAAAAAACAGGTTTAGACAGGGTGAGTAACAAAAAGAAATTTGCATTGGCTGTATCACATGATTGAGATAAATTTATGAAACGTCACGAGAAATTTCAATCTCATTGGTATTGGGGAAAGAAGAATGTCACAGTTTAAACCATTAGCTTACCACTGCAGTCAGCATATCGTTTGTAATACATCATTATCATCATCGTTTTCTGACTCAATCCATTTATTGACCGTGTCTGAACAAAAAAAAGTTACTCCAATTATTCCTACGCTCAACCAAGCTCGAAAATGAAACATACATTTTAGCGGAAAAAGAATGTCACAGTGTGAAAATCATGAAAATGAAACAAAAATGTTACTGTTACACAGAGGTAATATATATACAACATATACTGAAAAAAAATGTAAAAGCCACACAAGAATAAAATGTGACAGATACACAAGAATAAAATATTCGAAATACTTTACTCACCAGATTGTAATGGCTTAAATATCTCAGCGAAAAGTTCATCACTCATAACAAAAGGCATTTTTAGCTATCTTGGGAATCTGGTACGATTCAAGAAATTTACAGCACTGACCACCGTGCCGGACGACCGAGCAATTTATACCCACCTACCTCAGGGATTGCTAAATTCGACTGCTAGCTATTATATTGGTTCATAACGAATCCGATATGATGTGCAAAAGTGAGTATGTTTTCGGTATATGAATGAATTTCATAGATAGAGGACTATGATCAGGCATTAGAGGGGAAAAGCTGTCAAGGAATAAACTCACTGTAACTTCACATGTGAAAAAAAAAAAATAATAATTTAATTTCAGGTATCATTGGAGATGTGTGAAATATTCTATAATTTTTGGTCACTAAGTTTGAGGGGGATAACGTATATGAAATATTGCTGTACTGTATAGCAATGTGACTGATTAATAGTATGTGCTTTGCTCTGTAATAACAAGGTGACATGGGAACAGAAATGTTCTGTAGGTAATATCCGCTAATGTGGAATTCTATTGTTTTTAGTAAAAAATAGGAATGGTTCACGCTTAATCAAACGCAAGTATATTTCACGAAATCATTACACAGAACCGAAGAAAATATTTTACTGTGCTGAAATATATGCACCTTGCTGTCGATAGTGTGTGTACAGAAATTTCGCAAGAGATAATGGACTCTGCTTGTCGCTGGGCAAACGGAAATAATGTTACTGCACTCCTAGAATAACTCCATAGTTTCGAAATGCTTGTCACATTGACATACCGATAATAGCAGACAGGCAGCAGGCAGGAATACCTGAAATATTTCTCTTAAAAGCTTGGTAAATACCTATCGCGTTGAGAAATGATGCATGCCGCGCCATCTATCGGAAACCGCGATACTTTGCACCTTGGCAGTCTGGTTTTTCAAATCGACAACTTTCTTTATTTTAGCGGCTCTCAAGTCATTGAAGTTATACTTACATACATCACTAAACCCCTTCAATGCCTCTTTGAGTTCAAAAAGTGTCTGTGTTCTCGGTCTGTTTCATTACCCCTAATTTAATACATCCTTTAAAATACACGGAATGTAGGTGACACTTGAGAGCTATATTATATTGTTCATAATGAATCCAACATGATGTGCAAAAGTGAGTTTGTTTCCCGTCTCTCCGTCGGTGAATTAATTATTAGTGTTTGCCTGCTTCGATGAACGGAATTTATGGTTTTCCCTACCTTCGTCGGTGAATGTCTGTCGCTTTCAATGAAAGGACTGATGGGTTTTTGAGGCTACGAATTTTGAAAGGAATAACGTATGTGTGGTATTGCTATACTTTATCAGAATAATTTAAATTTTTTTTAACGTGTCTCTAACAACGTGGTCTTTAGAGACGGGGAAAGGATGGGGGTCAAGGAATGGGAAGGAATTCGGCCATGTCCTTTTGAAGGAAGCATCCCGGCATTCACCTGGAGTGATTTGGGGGAAACCATGGAAAACCCAAATCTGGATGCTCGGAACCGCCGTCCTCTCGAATGCAAGGCCAGAACGCTAAATAATTTCATGAAAACAGGTACACATAGTTTTTATATCTTTCCAATTTGCTGAGTTTATGACGGGTTTTTTCCATATCGAACGTTAACGTATTTTAATGGAAAAATTTATGCTTTTCAACTTATTTTTTATTCAGTTACTAGCTTCGAGCCCGTCAAAAATGATGGTTTGAACGCCATATTCTGGCAGTTCCTTTTTTTTGCAGTTGGTTAATTATACGGAATTGTCATTACATAATGCTAATTTCTTTGATTTTGTAATGTTCTAAATATTTGATTTGCTGTTCACATAGCAATACTGCAGTAACCTCTACTGAATTAATGACGACGGAAGTATAGAACCAATAAAATTAAATACAATTAAAAACAAATTAGGATTCCCGAAAACTTTTGCTGTCCATGTAATCAGTTTTATTCCTGGTCCAGGCACAATTCAGCACGATAGGTATGGAACTACTTTCACCCGCATTAATTAATACGTTCAGTAACATTGTGCTTATGAAAGCAGTTTCTGATTTCAGAGCGAATTATTCTGCAACAAAATGTGTCAGTTACCATTCTGGTCTACTTAGCCACAACCTCCACAACGTTACATTCGAAAATCATAGCTTTTATTACCCTCATATGAATAACGACAGGCAGCACCTATGGTGGATTTATTCTGGAAAAACTTGTATGGAAAAGCGAATATCAACCATTTTTAATTATATTTTCGTGATAAGAGTACCATACTGTGGTTAGATTATCGGGGTATTTTACTATGATTTATTTAAATAAATTCATTTACTTTAATTTTACTATAATATCAAAAATGGTTAACGGTCATTTATCTGGGTGGATACATTTCGCGATTCGTACATTTCTCTGAGTTTTGAATTAACTTAATTGTTTCTCATCATCTGATACAGGTAATATAATGAAAACATAGAATAAATACCCTTCTCCTTACATTAATTTTAATTTTTGCATTTGGCTGTCGTAGATAAATAAAAAGCAATATGTAAATTTAAACGAACTTGTAACTTTGTGACATATAATTGCCTCGTATTAATTTTTTTTCCCCTGCTCTCTGTATTTCAAATATCTCTTCTCACTGCTATTTTGCGGCAATAATATCGTTGTTGAATTGCGAGTGTCACATGGCTTATACAGTTGATGATTTAAATCTAATAAAAAGGTTATCTTAAATCTCATTTAATAGATAACACATGTATCAAATACTAAGGGTATCATCTGTAATAGTAGGAATTTATTCACGAAAAGCTTGTAAGGAAAATAATCATTTTTAATTATATCTTTCGTTATATGAATACGTTACTCTGGTTAGATTATCAGAGTATTTGGTTAATATTTTAAAATAAATAAATGCATTTCACTTCATATTTCGGGGACTATAATTTCGAAAACGGATAACTGTTATTTATTTGACTAATACATTTCGCATTACGTACGTTTCTCCTAGTTTTTAATAAACTTCGTTGATTCATACCGTCTGCCTAAAAAATTCTTAGGTTATGGTATAACCTAGTCCTTATCACTGATACAGATAAAATAGCGTAAATATTGAATCCCCTTCTCCTTACCGGAATTTCTGCGTCTAACTGATACTGGCAAAATAGCTTAAATAATGAATCTCTTCTCCTTATATGAGTTTCTGCATCTAACTGTAGTAAATAAACAAAATGCAACATGAAGGAATGAATGAAATATGGTGGCTGTTGATTGGCGAGTGACGGCTGTCACGTGACCGTTCTGTAGCCAATACGCGTACCAGCTATAGACGACGCACGCAGACGCCACGTTAGCGTTTTATATAATAGGATAACATGGCAAGCTGACGCCATACTCTCTAGGTGTGGAAACTAAAACATTGATTTTCGTTTTGAAATTTCGTAAAGTTGATGGAACGGCTTTTTCAATAATATCACAAAACACTCATTCCCACGGCCGGACTCGAACCGGTGACCTTCGGCACTATTGCCCCAACGCTACCGAGTTGGGTTTAATATCCACTAATATAGCTTTTTTTGTTTTTAGTAAAAAATAGCAATGGTTCACGTTTAATCAAATGCAAGTATATTTCACGAAACAGAACCGAAGAAAATATTTTACAGTGCTGAAATATTTGCACTTTGCTGTGTACAGAGCTTTCGCAAGAGATAATGGACTCTGCTTGTCGCCGGGCAAACTGAAATAATGTTACTGCACGCCGAGAATAACTCCATGGTTTCGAAATACTTGTCACATAGATATACCGATAATAGCAGACAGACAGCAGGCAGGAATACCTGAAATATTTCTCTTAAAAGCTCGGTAAATACCTAAATGAAGCATGCCGCGCCATCTATCGAGAAACGGGATACTATGCACCTATGCCTAGAAATATTTCCACAACCGCGTATCGAGCCATGCCCCGCCATCTATTGGAAAACGGGATACTATGCTATGCAAGGCCAAAACGCCCGATGCCTTGGCTGAGCAAGTCGAAACCTGTCGCAACGAGAGCGCACCTGTGTAAACACGCCCCGGGCGGCGGAATTTCCCGCTAGCTTTCACTCTCTTGGGGGAGTGGAATGTCTGCGCCCAAAGAAATTAAGCCCTTGGGGGATGCTGCCATCTGGGTGGCCGGTCAAGGAACTAACGATCCGCCATCTTGTGACGTGAACACTGATTGGTCCATTAGAATTTCCCGCGAACCGGATGTGACGTCATGGAGGGGGAGAAAAGGGGAAGGGAAGCCGCCATTTTGTGTCACGTGACCGGAAGTTGGGATTATAGAGCTTCCCCCTTCCCCCACTACTCTCGAAAAAAACATTGAGCCAGTGGCAAGTAACTTTGTTCGCAGTTTAATGAAAAAATTATCAACCATTTGCGTCGTACGTCTACAGTCAAACAAACTATCTATGTCTGATACTATCTTCACTCACCATGTGATCCACAAGGTTAACACAGTACTAACAGAAAACTCTCGATTGTTGTTTAGTTTCAAACCTACATGTTCGCCAACTTTATGTCTAATTGTTTGGGTTTAAAGATGCTATCAAGAACTAATTTGTGCCAAACTCTTATGTTTCATCTAGAGACCCATCCTTCGCCATAACTTTTCCTATTGTTGTAGTAACTTTTCGTTCCTGGCACATGTAGCAAATTATTTCTCCCTTATGGTAAATGACTTTTGAGGAACATTCTTTTTCTTTAGTTTTAACAATAAAAACAATAAGTTGACATCAAGGTAAATAAATAAGATAAGTAAGATATTTTCTTAATTTTCTTTATTTATGATTTGAACTTCACGATCATTCCGTATAAAGTTAGTATAAAAGCCAATATTACATATATCTAAAACTAAGGCCACTGATTTTCTAATAATACTTTATACGAATTGTGATGAGTGCCAAAAAAATTAATTTTCATCATCGGCGTTCACTATTATTTTTTTGACAGTCATTGCAACCAAGTTCCTGAATGAGATACTCTTGGCCATCACAAAGAAGTGATTTAAAGTGATGGTTCTATAACTGGGATACTAATTTAAGTGCTGTCCACTGAGCCGTCTTTCTCGATATTGATTTTTTTTAGATATTTTGGCAGCTTAATCATTATAGGTCCTTACTTTTAAGTGACATTTTCTTTGTCTAGTTTTGCGTAATTCACTCATTTTACATAATTTTGTTGAAAACCTAGCTGTTGATTTAAATTTCCCATTTAGTAGTTTGTTCAAACCATTCCTGCAATTTTTTTTTTTAATTTCTGGTCAAACAGTTAGGAGATTACAGCGTCTTTTAGTTGAAGTTTCAATATATATCTTTCATGCGGTGCGTTTACATCATTCGCAGAAATAGTAACCAATTTCCAAATCATGTCTCCTATCAGTCCACATTAAGTTTTCTGTTCCTTATACATTAGGGTTTACGTCTCCTTGTAAATATTTAATAACAATGTTAAAAAAAAAAAAAAAAAAAAAAAAAAAAAAAAAAAAAAAAAAAAAAAAACAACTGGACCTGGTTTTAATCAGTACTTTTCTAATTACATGTTCATAGGTGACTATGTACCATTGGGACCTACCTCAAGCGTTGCAGTACATCGGTGGATGGCCCAACCAGCTGATGGCTGACTACTTTGTGGAGTATGCCAGGATTTTATTTGAAAACTTTGGGGACAGAGTAAGTTCATTAGGAAACTATTTTATAAGAATTACAGCTCCCGATTACAACAGGTATATAAAATTAGCATCCATTTGTGAATTGAACGAATCATAAGTTTGAAATTTTGATCAACTAAATTACTTATTAACTAACATAACTTTTTTTATAAATGAATTGCTTTGATAGCTATAATAATTTCGATGACTACATGACCGCTTGGTACCCGTGCTACAGGTGAAATGGTGGATTACGTTCAACGAGCATGCAGTGTTAGTAAACGGTTACACTAGCGTCGGGGGACAGGTTCCCAGCCAGAACGCATCTGGTATTGGAGACTACATGTCTGCGCACACTGTTATCCTGGCGCATGCGCGAGTTTACCATCTATACGACGAGGAATACCGAGCCACGCAGAACGGTACGATCAGGAATATCTTGCTACTCACGCACACTTAACAAATAACGATATCATCATTTTAATTTAATTGGGATGAAGCGCATACTTCGGTGGCAATTTCCGTACACACCCATTTTTCCACACGCTTTCATAAATGTAGTTACTTATCTCCAATATAATAATGAATACTGGATTTTAAAATTACATTAGCAAACGTACTGAAGGGAATGTGTTAGTCCCAACGGTTATGCCTAGCTATAGGTGAACGTTGCCTGGTTGCTGTTACTCTGACCCTATTATTAACTCCTTCTTCTAGCTAAACATATTGTTTCTTTCACATGTTCTCTTTTCTTCATTCTGACACCTAAATATAATCTTTGTATGTGAGCTGTGTGGAATGATTGGATACTGGAAATACACTCTTGGAAATTGAAATAAGAACACCGTGAATTCATTGTCCCAGGAATGGGAAACTTTATATACACATTCCTGGGGTCAGATACAACACATGATCACACACACAGAACCATAGGCACATAGACACAGGCAACAGAGCATGCACAATGTCGGCACTAGTACCGTGTATATCCTCCTTTCGCAGCAATGCAGGCTGCAATTCTCCCATGGAGACGATCGTAGAGGTGCTGGATGTAGTCCTGTGGAACGGCATGCCAAGCCATTTCCACCTGGCGCCTCAGCTGGACCAGCGTTCGTGCTGGACGTGCAGACCGCGTGAGACGACGTTTCGTCCAGTCCCAAACATGCTCAATGGGGGACAGATCCGGAGATCTCGCTGGCCAGGGTAGTTGACTTACACCTTCTAGAGCACGTTGGGTGGCACGGGATACATGTGGACGTGCATTGTCCTGTTGGAACAGCATGTTCCCTTGCCGGTCTAGGAATGGTAGAACGATGTGTTCGATGATGGTTTGAATGTACCGTGCACTGTTCAGTGTCCCCTCGACGATCACCAGAGGTGTACGGCCAGTGTAGGAGATCGCTCCCCACACCATGATGCCGGGTGTTGGCCCTGTGTGCCTCGGTCGTATGCAGTCCTGATTGTGGCGCTCACCTGCACGGCGCCAAACACGAATACGACCATCATTGGCACGTCTCCATTCGTCCCTCCATACACGCCTGTCGCGACACCACTGGAGGCGGGCTGCACGATGTTGGGGCGTGAGCGGAAGACGACGTAACGGTGCGCGGGACCGTAGCCCAGCTTCATGGAGACGGTTGAGAATGGTCCTCACTGATACCCCAGGAGCAACAGTGTCCCTAATTTGCCGGGAAGTGGCGGTGCGGTCCCCTACGGCACTGCGTAGGATGCGACGGTCTTGGCGTGCGTCCGTGCGTCCGTGCGTCCGGACCCAGGTCGACGGGCACGTGTACCTTCCGCCGACCACTGGCGACAACATCGATGTACTGTGGAGACCTCGCGCCCCACATGTTGAGCAATTCGGCGGTACGTCCACCCGGCATCCCGCATGCCCACTGTACGCCCTCGCTCAAAGTCCGTCAACTCCACATATGGTTCACGTACACGCTGTCGCGGCATGCTACCAGTGTTAAAGACTGAGATGGAGCTCCGTATGCCACGGCAAACTGGTTGACACTGACTACGGCGTTGCCCAACCGATGCGCAGCTAGTGCCCTTCGACGGCCAACACTGCTGTTCCTGGTGTGTCCGCTGTGCCGTGCGTTTGATCATTGCTTGTACAGCCCTCTCGTAGTGTCCGGAGCAAGTATGGTGGGTCTTACACACCGGCGTCAATGTGTTCTTATTTCAATTTCCAGGAGTGTAGTTAGCAAATGACTTACTGAGTACTTTAAATAAAGCTTTTAATGCAGGTAAAATCTTAATTTATTACTCTGCGATACAGAACACAAGACTAGATAAATGCATGAGCTAATTGACAATTTTACATCTCTAGTCACTGGTGGTGAGCTTAGCTCAGTCCAACATGCGAAATGTATTAAGGGGACGTCTATTAATTACGTGAGGTGTTTTTTCTTGAATTTTGCCCCCTCCCCCCCATTTTTTGGTGAGATTAGGTAAGATGTGGTTGGACTCACCCCCCTACCTTTTCCACATGAAATTTACATAACAATTTTAAATAATTAAATTTATTCGATATGTTCAGTTGTTCATGTATTTTGCTTCATGCCACTAAATACCTAAGCTTTAATACTATTGTCTGCTATGTACTTTTTTTTGTTAAATAAGAGAAGAAACATTATCTAAATGAGATCTGGTGAGATTTTGCCGCCCCTCCCCCCGCCCCCCCCGTCCCTCATTTTCAGCGCACGTGGTTAGACATCCCCAAACTAACCTCGTAAAAGAGAAATAATAACTGGCACGAAAACTATCTTTAAAAATATTTGAAACGGGATCTACAGGCCAAATTAGGTGCCGGTGCTGATATTGAATAGCTCAAGCACCTTTGTCTTGGGACGCCTACGAAGTGGTTAGTGACAATTAAAATGCTCATATTATCTCTGCCGTAAAAGTGAGAGATCGATGAAAGCTACAATATGATGATTGTAGTTAATTCAGAAGCTACAATTCTGCAGTAGAAATCTTAATCTCCGTCAAATTCGCGTGCAGACTAGAGTCGATTTCGTCGTAAAAGTAATTATCTTTAAGGAATTTCAGTTTTTACCGCCTCCTTCTCCTCGTTGCTTTAAACAGCCTTAACGGTCCGTTGACCGTTTTGATTTAGCGCACATTACACCTCTGCCATTGCTTAACCTAACCCGCTATTCCTACTTACGAGGGAACTATAGCTTGAAGTCGAATCCAAGACATGGATAATCCTAGTGTACTTCACGTAAGCAATGCAAAGGTTTGAAGGAGGTACAGGTCAGTTTAAGGTTCTATAAAAGTGCAGGAAACACAGGTATTCGCACCGGCGATTTTAGATCCCTTGGATCGAGCGTGGTGGGTGAGCGGTTAAAGTCCTGGCCTCGTTTTCGGGAGGATGCCGGTTCGAATCCCCGTCCGGGCATCCAGATTTGGGTTTTCCATGGATTCCCCAGATCACTCTAGGCGAATTCCAGGATGCTTCCTTCAAAAGGCCATGGCCGAATTCGTTCTTGTTCTTTGTCCCCCGTCCCATCCCGCCTTTAATGACCTTGTTGACGATGCGAAAAGCGATAAGCAAAATAATAAAAATAAAATAGATCGCTTGTCTTGCACTTTATCCAGTTTGTCATTTTCACTCTGGAGTCTGATGACAATTGAAAGTAAGGAAAATTCCAACTGGTCTTTGTAATTTTATATGACAACTGTCGCGTTGGGAGAACAAGCGTCATCGCTTTGAGTGGAGTGAGCCCTCAGAGCCTTCCCATAGGGTATCAGCTTAAGGCTTTAGGTGTTGGGACTTCCGGTCGTGCCGGGTACTAGTATCCGAGACAAGCCCCCGGCAGACTCTACGGCGTTTACTTTTGAAGCCACTTCCTATGTAGGTAACGTGCGTACTAGTAACATGAAATGAGCGGTGGGGTTATCGCGAAAATGACCCCGACCGTGACTCTTCAATCGTTGCAAGGTAGGCCTTGCAAAGAAAAACGCTAAGACGAGGGTGAACACTCTCGGACTTGCTGGTGTCTCCTCTAGGCGTTGGTAGATAGTTTTGTTAGGTAGCGGAGTAGGCAGGGTGGGCCGTAGGAGGATAGTAGTCCTTCCAGATACCCCCTATGCTGGCCCAGCCCGTACTGGCAAAAGCAAAGCTGGATGAAACACGTTTGATGGGGTAACACTGTCACGATGTGGAAAATGAGCAAAACTATTAACTAGTTCTTCATTGCTGAATACTACATATATCTCCATGGTTTATACCATCTATTTTAAAAATATTGGAATGTTGCTTCTTTAAAACATTCTGAAAAATAAAATAAATCTCGTCAAAAGGGAATAATACTTATTTCACAAATGCCTGTCACAGAAATTCATAATGCATTTAGATATCGTGGGTTTAACTATTTGTAGACAAAATAATGGATTATAAGCATAGTTACACAACATATAACAATGTTAGAAATATATGTGTACACCTGTTGCAGGTAACGTTGGGATCACTTTGAGCATCGATGGTGCTGTTCCCGCCTCCGACTAAGAAGAAGACGTCGAGGCCAGTAGAGTATATTTGCGGGAGCGCAGACACAATGGACCTGTCAATCATTTTCACACCTCTATTGTTCTCCCCCCTCCCACCTGTAAATCATTTTCACACCTATTGTTCTCTACCCCCTCCCACTTGACTTGAGGGCCACTTGACTTGAGGGCCACTTGACTAACCTCTGTTACACCCCTATTGTCCTTGACCACGCCCCCTTCCCCTCCCCCTCCCCCCCCCTCTCCTACACTAACCTCAGCTTCACCACCATAGTACCAGCTGTCGATTCTATTCTTCTTTTGCCAGGCCATATTCGCCTGGAGTGATTTGAGGAAAACGAGAATATGGATGCTCAGACGGGGGTTCGAACCAGAGCCCTCCTAAATGCATGGTCATAGCGTGCCAGTATGGCCTTACACCTCGTTGTCATTAGAGGCGGGGGAAAGGAAACGGCGACCTGGAGTGAACCAGAATATTGATGCTCGGACGGGGATTCGAACCAGAGCCCTCCTAAATGCGTGGTCATAGCGTGCCAGTATGGCGTTACACATCGTTGTCATTAGAGGCGGGGAAAGGAAACGGCGACCTGGAGTGAACCAGAATATGGATGCTCAGTCG
The DNA here is from genome assembly GCA_031002005.1 of Vandiemenella viatica. Lineage (NCBI taxonomy): Eukaryota > Metazoa > Arthropoda > Insecta > Orthoptera > Morabidae > Vandiemenella > Vandiemenella viatica. The sequence goes on from JARYHS010008074.1 coordinate 175,225,502, forward strand.
GGGATTCGAACCAGAGCCCTCCTAAATGCATGGTCATAGCGTGCCAGTATGGCGTTACACATCGTACTCATTAGAGGCGGGGAAAGGAAACGGCGACCTGGAGTGAACCAGGATATGGATGCTCAGACGGGGGTTCGAACCAGAGCCCTCCTAATTGCATGGTCATAGCGTGCCAGTATGGCCTTTATACCTCGTTGTCATTAGAGGCGGGGGGGAAAGGAAACGGCGACCTGGAGTGAACCAGAATATTGATGCTCAGATGGGGATTCAAACCAGAGCCCTCCTAAATGCGTGGTCATAGCGTGCCAGTATGGTGTTACACCTCGTTGTCGTTAGAGGCGGGGAAACGGTGACCTGGAGTGAACCAGAATATGGATGCTCAGACGGGGATTCGAACCAGAGCCCTCCTAAATGCGTGGTCATAGCGTGCCAGTATGGCGTTACACATCGTTGTCATTAGAGGCGGGGGAAAGGAAACGGCGACCTGGAGTGAACCAGAATATGGATGCTCAGACGGGGATTCGAACCAGAGCCCTCCTAAATGCGTGGTCATAGCGTGCCAGTATGGCGTTACACATCGTTGTCATTAGAGGCGGGGAAAGGAAACGGCGACCTGGAGTGAACCAGAATATGGATGCTCAGACGGGGATTCGAACCAGAGCCCTCCTAAATGCGTGGTCATAGCGTGCCAGTATGGCGTTACACATCGTACTCATTAGAGGCGGGGAAAGGAAACGGCGACCTGGAGTGAACCAGAATATGGATGCTCAGACGGGGGTTCGAACCAGAGCCCTCCTAATTGCATGGTCATAGCGTGCCAGTATGGCCTTATACCTCGTTGTCATTAGAGGCGGGAGAAAGGAAACGGCGACCTGGAGTGAACCAGAATATTGATGCTCGGACGGGGATTCGAACCAGAGCCCTCCTAAATGCGTGGTCATAGCGTGCCAGTATGGTGTTACACCTCGTTGTCATTAGAGGCGGGGGAAAGGAAACGGCGACCTGGAGTGATCAGAATATTGATGCTCAGACGGGGATTCGATCAGAGCCCTCCTAAATGCATGATCATAGCGTGCCAGTATGGCGTTACACCTCGTTGTTATTAGAGGCGGGGGAAAGGAAACGGCGACCTGGAGTGAACCAGAATATAGATGCTCAGACGTGGATTCGAACCAGAGCCCTCTTAAATGCGTGGTCAGAGCATCGCTACATTCACCTGTAGTGATTTGAGGAAAAGCAGAATATTGATGCTCAGACGGGGATTCGAACCAGAGCCCTCCTAAATGTGTGGTCATAGCGTGCCAGTATGGCGTTAAAACCAGAATATGGATGCTCAGACGGGGATTCGAACCAGATCCCTCCTTAATGCGTGGTCAAAGCGTTCAAACCATCGTTACATTCGCCTGGAGTGATTTGAGGAATAAAACCAGAACCATACTGGAATATCCAAGGTACATGTTGGCTTCATTATTGAGCAACTGGAATAGAACTGCATCCTCTCTCACTCCAATGCTGAATTTATTAAGCAGGCATAGCCCTCAACTGAATGCAACAAGACACACTCACGGTAGCCTCTTCACGCCCCACACAATTCTTCTTGATATTTTTTCTTTTTTTAAGTCTCGTCAACAACGAGGTCATTGGACTCGAGAAAGGACTGGCGGCAAGGACTGGGAAGGAATTTAGGCATGGTATTTTGAATCAATAACTCGGTATTCATCTGGAGTTGGTGGTCGGGGTTTTCTTTTTTTAACGGTCCTACACCTCGTCGACAGCGAGGCCTTTAAAGGCGGGGGAAAGGACAGTGGACGAGGATCGGAGAGGAATTCGGCCATGGAAAATGAAGAAATCATTCCGTCATTCGCCTCGCGTGATTTGGGGAAACCATGGAAAACTCAAATCTGGATGCCCGGAATGGGATTCGCGCCCACGCCCTCCCAAATGCTAGGCCAGATCTTTACCGATCACAGGTGTGATAGGACTGGTGCAAGGATCGGGATGGAATTCAGGCATGGTCTTTTGAAGGAACCAACCCAATATTCACCTGAAGTACGGAGTAATGGCTCGTTTGGTCATTATGACCAGGGTTTTTTATTGCCTGCGCATTCCGCCTCTATCCTAGCCTACTTGAACTTAACAGGGTGTAGAGAACCTACAGTTTAAACTTGAAACCGAACAACGGAAGTGTTAAAGCGTAACTACATTACGACGCAAGTTGTGAAAGATGTGAAGGTCAGCTTGAGGGCTTTTGAAAATCGCAGCTGAGACCGGGATTCCAATCCTGGACTTTTCACTTTCCCGTCAGATGGCTTAAGCACCGAATGCAGTAATTTCACAAAAAGCATGGAAAGCCGAAATCTCGATGGTCGGGACAGGGATTCAAGCCCACATCCTCCCGAATGTGAATCCACAACATTGCATCTCACCCATCATGCTCGTTATTGCTGCAATCATTTCACGTGTTCAGTCCTGTCCTTAGGTAAGGCTGCTACGACTGAGAAACTACCGATCGCTGGTTGTATTCTCCCAAAGGAGGCATACTAAGCCATTGCATCAGTGGTAGGACTGCCGCCTTCTGTCTTCTGGGAACTGCAGTTTAACGTAGAATCCGAATCACTGAACGTTCTGTCTTATTTTCCATAGCTGACAGACGTTGAAGGTAAAAGTAGTAATTGTTAGTTACTGTCCTACATAATTAGTTTGCATTGTCTGTGATATGTGTGCGGAAACTCTACATGCTTGCTATTGCGAATTTTTTTGTTGCTTTACAGTTGTTCTATTTCTGATATAATAACGGTAGTACAAAACATGTAGTTACGTGTCTACAGTTGAGCTTCCATTACATCGCTGTACAGTAACTTCCTTTCATATCAAACTTGCTACTTACCCCGTTTCGTTCACGCAACATGTAGCGTCCCAGCTAAAGATGTTTTGTCAAAGTTCACACTATTACCCTGGGTCTCTGGTAGCAGCAATATCTGCGTAACCAGTCATTTCGGATGTTGGAAATCTTCTCAGAATAGATATTTTTCAGTATTGTCAGCCAAAATCACTGAGCGTGGTGGGTGAGTGGTAACGCTCTGACCACGCATTCAGGAGGGCGCTGGTTCGAATCCCCGTCTTAGCAACCATATTCTGGTTTTCCATGGTTTGCCCAAAACACTCCAGGTGGCTGTCCCCCTGCACCAATCCTTTCCCCGGCCCCTAATGAGGATGAGGTGTAAAGCCATACTGGCACGCTAATAATAATAATAATATATCCACTTACGATGGTGATCTCTTAGGTTCTTGGTCTGACCCTGATACACATGAGATTCAACTTCAGACTTCATATATCTCAGTGCTGTTATGCCATCTGCTTAAATGGATTTCTCATGTGTTTAATAAATTAAGGTGACCGTACGCATGACGACACCATTTTACTTCAAAGAGGTGTCAGACATTATTGTTACACGTGATTTTCTTGCAGCTTTGATGGAAACTGCCTGTACGCCGACTATGTCTCCACACCACTACAGGTCGAGTACAGATCAAGTACAGATAAAAATAAGTGAATAACATATAGCCGCCCGATTTACAACCATGATAAGTTTTTGTATTCAGTTAGATATACTCGCGACCGTATTTTTTTTTCACCCTTCAGTTCTGGTCTAGAATTCTTAGCGAATTTTTATTTCATCTGTACATTGCTATGTGTGATACCTCTATAAATTGGTAATTTTCACGATAAGTAGAATGCAATTTTATCCGAGATAAATATGTAAATCCCTGTTTAGGAGATACTAACGTAGCGTTATTGTATTGTATGACGACAAATACCATTCTGTACGAGGGCGAGTGGTAACGTTGCATTCAATGAACTTGCTTCAGCCTTGGGCTCGAGTGGTAATGACAAAAGGGCATTGTGTGTGCGAATGGACCCTCCTTGAATTTTGATAGGGGTACAACCTCTGGCTCAGAGACGGATATACCTAACGAACTACCGAAAATAACAGTTTAAAAAAAAATATTTTTAGGTAATTAGAAAGCTCAGTTTTTTACAATCAACGCTATATAAATTTTATTATCGTACCTAGTGTGATTGGGGTAGAAATGACGTGCTTAATATTACGTTAAATGAGCTTTCAGAAATGTGTTTCGTGGTATGTTTAAAGGCATTAATTCTTAACTTAAAAGAAACATCATTGGTTTAAATCGCATTTTATTAAGCGCTCAATACATAGTATATTGTTTATTCCCGTCCATATATAGAGTTGAATGCCATCAAACAACGATCGCTGGTTCGAATCCCCCCGTCCGTGCATCCATATTCTGGTTTTATCGCCATACTAGCACGCTATGACCACACATTTAGGAGGGCTCTGGTTTGAATCCCCGTCTGAGCATCAATATTCTGCTTTTCCTAAAATCACTACAGGTGAATGTAGCGATGCTTTGACCACGCATTTAGGAGGGCTCTGGTTTGAATCCCCGTCTGAGCATCCATATTCTGGTTCACTCCAGGTCGCCATTTCCTTTCCCCCGCCTCTAATGACAACGAGGTGTAACGCCATACTGGCACGCTATGGCCATGCATTTAGGAGGGCTCTGGTTCGAATCCCCGTCTGAGCATCCATATTCTGGTTCACTCCAGGTCGCCGTTTACTTTCCCCGTCTCTAATGACAACGAGGTGTAAAACCATACTGGCACGCTATGACCACGCATTTAGGAGGGCTCTGGTTCGAATCCCCGTCCGAGCATCAATATTCTGGTTCACTCCAGGTCGCCGTTTCCTTTCCCCGCCTCTAATGACAACGAGGTGTAAAGCCATACTGGCACGCTATGACCATGCATTTAGGAGGGCTCTGGTTCGAACCCCCGTCTGAGCATCCATATTCTCGTTTTCCTCAAATCACTCCAGGCGAATATGGCCTGGCAAAAGAAGAATAGAATCGACAGCTGGTACTATGGTGGTGAAGCTGAGGTTAGTGTAGGAGAGGGGGGAGGGAGGGGAGGGGAGGGGAGGAAAAGGGGCGTGGTCAAGGACAATAGGGGTGTAACAGAGGTTAGTCAAGTGGCCCTCAATTCAAGTGGTTAGTCAAGTGGGAGGGGAGAGAACAATAGGTGTGAAAATGATTGACAGGTGGGAGGGGGACAGAACAATAGAAGTGTGAAAATGATTGACAGGTCCATTGTGTCTGCGCTCCCGCAAATATACACTACAGAGGCCACCGACCGCTACCTCCAGTTTATTGTAAGTAGCCCAACATTCAAGTGAGGTAGCTAGTCAGAAATTCGTATGAAATTCCACGTGTAACACTGTACATTTTGGATCCAACACATTCACCGATGATATGGTCAGTAGATAGATTCTTAATAATTCTCATTACTTTCTTTTACTTCGACAGTATACCTGTACTTCCTTCATATAATAAACTAACAATTAGTCCACGTACGATTCTCTTCATTCGTTTTTTAGTGTGGAAAACTATAGTGAAACCTGCTCTCAACCAGTCAGTGAATAGATCGTCACTCAATACTTCCTTTGGAGAGTGTTATTTATTCACGCCAAAAGAAATTTTAATATTCTGGTCGTAGCAGGTACAGTTAAGAAATGATAAACGGAGGTTCCCCTTCGACCACTACAGTCACCGTCATATGATTTGACTGATTACCCTTCTGATGCATATACGTGAAATTTCTTGCCATTACAATCGCACTTCCGCCACCAGGCCGGTATATATGCTCACCCCATCTTCAGCGCTGAGGGTGACTACCCCGCTGTGGCGAGGGAGCGAGTGGACGCCAACAGCGCTGCAGAGGGAAGACCAAGGTCCCGTCTGCTGCCCTTCACAGAGGAATGGATCGAGTACCAGGCAGGGCCGGCGTTTCGTGTTAGGCCCGGGTGGGTAGTCAGGCACGAAAAGAGGGGGGGGGGGGTAGTTCCCTGAAAAATCTTACTTAAAATAATAATAGTGATAACTATGGAATCAAATTCTTAAGGGAAATTTATAGAAGAAAAACTAGAAAATGAATTTAAAAATTCATCATATAATTTATTCATTAATATATTTATTAATTATATTTTAGCTATGTACGAAACATTGTTATTTTTTAAAAATTTACTATTAATCAGTATCAATTGCGCAATGCAAAAATTGTAATGCGCTTCTCGCATTCGAGAGGACGTGGGTTCGAATCCCCGTCCGGGCATCCAGATTTCGGTTTTCCATGGGTTTCCCCAAATCACTCCAGGAGAATGCAGAGATGCTTCCTTCAAAAAAAAAAAAAAAAAGGCCATGGCCGTATTCCTTCCTGTTTCTTGTTCCCAGCCCCATCCCGCCTCTAATGAACTTAGCCGTCGACGAGGTGTAAGGCCCTAAGTAAAAACAAAATGTAATGCACTTTGCTTCTTTGGAAATGAAACGATTCAATAATTTTTCCAAATCAAGTTCTTCAGTAAGGTTGCTACATATATGTAAAATAGCAATGTTATTTAATAGATCTTGCAACATTGTCGATCTTACGTAACTCTTGAGTCGGCGTAAGGCCGAAAAACTTCGTTCATTTGAACAGGACGACCCAGGAATTGTGATGAGTAGTCGGACGAAGCGTAAAAACTCTGGTATGAGTCCTCTAGTCCATTTGTACTTCTGTAAAAAAATCTAAAACCACTCTTAAATTTTTTGGCTCCTCATCTTGCCATTTCAAAAGTTGTAAAAATATGTCTCTATCGCTGAGCAATCTTTCTTGGTCAAAATCATGATTGTAGAAATTTATAATTTTTGCTACATTTGTGGGCTGTCTCAAAGCGAATCGTTCTAACGATTTGAAGAAGTGGATGGAAAAGTTGTCGAATCGACTCTTTAACTGATAATAAAAATAAGATTTGTGGAGAAAATCTTGAGGTGTTTCGAATCGGAGATTTTCATTCTTACCTTGATCGAAATTTTGCGTTGATGTGGGATTTGAGGTTCGCTGGTTTCTAAGTTAGTACCTGACTGCACACTTTCCCGCAAAATTTCTTCGAATTTTGACTCGCGAGCACAGTACAAAACATCAGTGATTGCTTCTATCTTCGCATACGATTCAATAACAGAATAGATTTCTGTAGATCTGCATTCAAAATTTCTACGCAATCAAAAATTTATATCGTCATTGTTAAATATAAAACACACGCAAATGATTCCATGTTGGAGTAAAATCCAGAAGCATTAGCAGCGACAGAGTTGTCTACTTCTCTGGTTACAGAATGTTCGTACAAAAATTGAAGAATAAATATGTTTATACATACAAAACCAAAAAAATTGGTTTAAACTTATAATTTTTTATAAATACCTTGTCGGACAATAGGCTGCAAGAGAAGGCAAATCATCATTAGTTTCTTTTTGTATTCCAATTTGTAGTTTCTTAAACTGTCCAAGCCGTTTCGGCGAGTCTCGCACGACATTTATCAAATCTTTTACTGTTCCAATAAATTTTCTCGCTATTATAATTCTCTCAATTCCATCTTGTACTACAAGATTGAGGTTATGAGCATTACAGTGCACAAATAATGCTCGAGACTCTTCTTTGCGTTTTCGTGACTGTAATCCCGTTATTTTTCCAGAAACGTTAGAAGCCCCATCGTAGCGCTGACCCCCGAGTTTTGAGAGTTCTCACTTGTGCTTGGCGAAAATGTTAGTGACCAAAACAAATAAGGCTTATTAAGTTGAGGCCATGGATTGTCTTTCGCCCAGTTTTTACTACTCGAAGTAGTTTCTAGGGGAAAAAATGAATTCATACGAGGGACAGTCAAAAACTTCCCGGAATTTCATTATAACTCTTTATTAACAAGAGATAAGTACTGGAAACATCGATGAAAATCCTGTTTTGGTAGGCTATCTTCCAAAGTTCAGCTGTCGCTTTGGTTTGTCTTCTACGTTGGCAAAACGGTTACCTTTGAGGCCCATTTTCATCTTGGGAAAGAGCCAGAAATCCGATGGCGCTAAATTCGTTGAGTAGGGAGGCTGGTGGAGGACTGGAATGTTCTTTTCTGCAAGCCATGTCTGCACAACAATCGATGTGTGGGAGGGAGCATTGTCGTGATGCAGTAACCATCCTACTTTCCATTTGCCCAGGAAAAACGAAAGTAACACTGCTACGTTTGTTTATTAGTCCATGCGCATTATTACAATTTCAAGAATTAATTCAGGCAAAGATATTTTTACTAAATAATTGGTAAAAAAACCCTAGTAAATTCATTTAAAAAATAAACCCAACAGTTTTCATCCAACTTCTATATTTAAATGTGGAAACTGTACAGAAAAAAAAAACCTCATGTTGGTGTCCTTTTAAATAAACTTTCGCAATTTGTCCTACAATTCATAAAAGGTTTTATTGGCCAGTCAGGTTTAGTGACGTGTATCTCCCTCACTAAAAATTTAACGGAGAAATCTGTGCAGTTTTGATACCATTCCTCTGAGAGCAGCAGGATCACCTCATCTTCACACAACTCTCTTAAAACCAAAAACTGCAATGCTCAGTCACTCATTTTTCACAAACTACGCTCTACTATAGCCAAAATGTTTAAATCCGCCATACAAAATAATAGAGAGTGGCAAGAGAAAACATCCAACAAATAAACCTGATGACACGTACTCGGACCGCGGACGTGATGTTTATGTGTACAACTTGGTTGCCAATTAAGCTCACTACAAAGTTGGCAATCAAGTTGGTCGTCTGTGGACCCCTTAGGTATATGTTTTATTATATGATAGTAGCGTGTCTCAAAATGAAACCAAAACTAAGTCCTATTTAGATATTTGTGTACAAAAACTGAATCTGTGGCAAAATGTACACTAGGTAAAAAATAATGTTCTCTGAAAGAACGTACCACCATTGCTTTAAAAAGCAATTTGAAATCCATCCATCCAGAAGAATTTAAAACGTCTGAAAAATTAAATGTAGATCTTAAGTTACGTGAAAAAAAAAATTACCAGTATCACTCTAGTCAAGTAGTAAAAGCAAAAAGGACTGCCATTAAAAGTAGATCCTCTTAAGTGATGGCCATTGAACGATCACAAATATTCTATGATGTTTCCATTAGTCCCCAGGTTTTGGTCAGCCCCGCCTAGCAGTGTCTAGCGAAAAATCGTTCAGCGAAAGGTTTAATTTGTGTGTATAGGGGGGGGGGGGGGGGGGGGGGGGAAGGAAAAAATTAAAAATTATAAAAGGCTGCTAAGCGTTTGTTTTTAAAAATAACTTGCCACTTTAAGCTTTCAAATATTAATTATAGTAATTAGAAAACTACTACTTCAAAGTCAGTTACTGTTTGATTTGATTATTAAAATAAACATTATTCCACTTGTCATTTTTATTAAATAGAAGTAACTAGACACTAAATCATATTTTTATACAACTTAGGCTTCTGTTTCCGCTTCTATAATGTCGCTTCCGTTACATCTCTAGTGCATACACGTGAATATTCATTACATGGGCACGTATTTATGTATAGAGTGAAGAACAAGAATTTTACTTTTACTTACTTTCACGATTTTGACTGTAAGCTGACTGAACAAGGCCATCTTTTACGGTTCCCTTTTTTTTTTTTTTAACTGCTTTATGTCTCTCCACAGCGAGGTCTTTAGAGAGGGAAAGGATGGGGGCAAGGAATGGGAAGAAATTCGGTCATGGCCTTTTGAAGGAAGCATCCCGGCATTTGCCTGAAGTGATTTGGGAAACCATGGAAAACCCAAATCTGGATGCCCGGACGGGGATTCGAACCGCCGTCCTCCCGAATGTGAGGCCAGAACTTTTAAGGTTCCAGTGGATCATTCGTCTAAGGGCGATGCAAATTTATTCTCCACTTTCTGCTTCTAGCATTCTTTCTTCTAGCATTATCTAGACTCAATTCGTTTCTCCTGTTCAGCTTCACTACGAATTTACCTATTTGATTTTTTTATTGATTTTTTTTTTTTTTTTTTTTTTTTAGAAGTAGCCGAAATGCCTTCGAAATACACTAATGCAGCTTTCACACACGACTGCTTAGGACGTACACAATTTTCTTGCGTTCACTCACAAGATTGTTTGTTCAGTAGGCGACATCTGGGGTGGCGGTCTCTATTGAAACATCAAAGGGATTTATCGCGTCTCTAATGGTACTGTGGGCACACAGGCTATTATATATGCATTTTGAAGAATGAAACTAACATGCTTAGCTGCTCTGCTCTCTATTTCTTTCTTTCTCTCAATTATTTCGCCTGTGAACTCTCAAATTCCGGGTGGGTATTTCACCCACCCGGAATTTCCCGGGTGGGTACTGCTACCCACCATACCCACATTATCCGCCGGCCCTGTCGAGTACATCAGAGGTTAGTGGTCAACCTGTAACTTCCGTTTGCAGTTAGGAGCAGCAACTTCTGTTTATTTCTGTGTGATTTACATTAAAAATGATTTATGAAGACAAACATTTTACATGAATTGCATTTACATGGTGCTGTGATATTACGATATTAGACCTTTTTTTCCAAGAAATAAAGTTCACAATAAAATTGTGAATAATTAGAAACTGTGATATTTAGAATTAAGTTGTTAATAGGAAATTAATTACGGAATGTTTGATTGCTGTGACGAGAATAAAGGAGAGTATAATTAAAGAAATATGATAAGACAAAAAATATTTTATACCGAAGCTAAGCAGTACGGTGGTAAACCATTAAACGCTTGGAGCATAGTGTTCACTGTCAGGGGCCTTTATTCAACCTTGAGGAAACAAATTCTGATCTCCGGGAGGGTGAAGTTAGATAACATCTCTGGATTTCTTTAGATTCAGCCGTAAGCCAGAGAGGTTAGAACGACTTGTGTAAAATCAAGAAGGTAGGGTTGGTATTACCGTCTAACTTAGAATCGAACAAGATATCCAATATTGGCAGGCCTGAGTTGGTAAGCTATTATCCCAGAATGTATTGAAGCGCCACTAAACACAAAGGGGCTCTGGTGCTGGTGTATAGTTTCTGCGGTGTGTTTTAATCGTGACTTCTTGAAACTATGGGTAGCTGCCACGAAGTCCTCGATAGCCAGTCATTTCTATACTAAATATCACCATGAGTCATCTCTATGCTTCTCTCGCTTTCGTTAAACGAGTGTGCTAATGTGATGCCACAAAGTTTTTCGACGATCTAAGAATATAATTAGTCAATATTAAGAACTGCTGTTTTTGGATAAGTTCTTTTATAATTTAAAATATTAAGGGAGTTTCTAAGGTGTACGAATAATTATTTATTAACGTTATCCAGTGTGTATTACTGGAGGCAGAAGTAAAATTTCTATATTTTTTGTAGAGTGTTATGTGAAGTTGAATATAATATAGATGGGAAGTAATAAAACATTATTATTATAACTTGATCAAAGATTTCCTCTATGATTTACTATTATAACGATTGCTTGAATGCAATCAATCTTGGGTGAATACTTTAATTAAAGAAAGTTTACTGGGTAAAGGAAATAATAAAGGTGGTCAGATTACAGTCCGTTATATTAAAACAGAAAATATAACCATGAATACACGTCACATATTGAAACATTATGAAATGTTTCTACTAATCTTTAAAGGAAACACAGAGATCGCGGAAGCACAATGGCTGGGTATTAAACTCTTATTCTTCTCCCCTTTCAAGGATTAGACCTGTTGACCAGTTCCTGTTTCAGGAATTATTCCCATCTCTTCCTTGGTCTACCTATACTTCTTCTGCCTAGCCCTAAAGGTAGAAGAAGGATTAAACTCCAGGAAATATAAAAATACTTGCTTAGTCAACTTATAGAAACCGAAGAAATGAAAAAAAGAAAAATTAAGAAACTAATGAATGTGTGGAACGAAGAGACAGTGGGAAAATATTTCCGTACTTTGACAAAAACCGTTTCCAGTAGTTGATACGCGTTACATCTCACGCCATGTTCGTGAATCTGTCTACTCATTAACAATAAAAGAACAAAAACTAGCGAATTCTTCTTGTTCGTTTAAACTGTTTGTTGGCTTAAAAGATGCTAGTAAATCATCTTGATGACTGTTGTTTTTCTTTATTAAATAGTTCATCTCAGGTACATACAAGAAAACCGTTAATTTAATTTCTTTTCACTCTCCGTTACGTTACGAAATCATCTTCTTACAAAGTGTGCCAAAATTATGTATCTAGTTCTGCAGAAGCCAGTTCCATTCGACTAATAGAGTATAATACAGAAACAAATTCTGTTATGTAGCAGCGATCTTGATGGATATGTAGAGCCTACTGAAGACCATTTCTCTCATATCCAGGTACTGCCGATTTCTTCGGTGTTAACAATTACAACACGGCAAATATCACCTCTGGAGAAACTGGAATTGTACCTTCTATGGAGAGAGACAGTGGAACAGCCACCGTATGGAGCGGGGTAAGTATTCAGCCTGCAAATTGTTAGTTTCACATTGTTTATAGTTGACCCTAGTAATCAACGAATTGGCCATAAGTCGTATATCTTGATAGTAAGAAATTTGTATTCAACCCGAAGGCTGGTTGATCTCTTCAGAAGGAGGTATACTTAGCCTGGTATTGGAGGTGGGGTAGCACGTTCCTTTGCTTTTACCCAACCCGGTAATCCTATCAGGTACTGGGGACATACAATTTAACGTGGATTTCTAATCACGGAAGCTTTCTGACATATTTCGCAGTACACATCAAGCTGTTCGAGAGATGAAAGTCGATTTAAAAGACTTTAAAATCACCGACGAGACAGGGATTCGAACCGGAGACCTTTCGATCTCCAGTCAGACTTCTCCATCCCTGAGGCACCTGGCTACTCAATAAGTTCTAATGCCACTATATTACACATGAATTGAGATAATATCGACAGATAAATTACTGCAATAACAGTAATCTACGATATTCGAAGTTTGGGACAGATTATGGGTTCCAATACAGCTGGTAGAAAAATAAAGTTTCCCAAGTTCTTTCCCAAGAATTATGTGCTCTTTAGCTTTGTAAATGTACGTTAGTTGACTAAAGTACCAAAATAAGTATTAGTAGCTTACAAATCAGAAATCTTTATGGCAAACAGCTTTATATGCTTAAAATCCACTCTCAACTTTTCACTGTCCCACGCACAACATTTTGTTATTTTGTATTTCAAAAGTATAGTATAGTGTAGTACAAAAGTAGAGTATATTTTCAATAAAAACACAAGCTTTGCCAGTGTTTTCCTTTTACTTAGATCCACTACTTTTTAATAAAGAAGCAACGAATTTGTTAAAAAAAAATTATGTAACACTCACCAAGGAAATGTTGGTTGGAAACTACTATTCTGTTCCTACAGAATCAAAAAAGCTGTCCCCACTAGCAAACCGAGCGTGGTAGGTGAACGGTTAACTTTCTGCCATGGCATTATAGAGGACTTGGGTTCGAATCACCGTCCGGGCATCCAGATTTAGGTTTTCCAAGGATTATCCATATCACTCCAGGAAAATGCCTGGATGCTTACTTTAAAAAGGCCTTGGCCGAATTCCTTGCCGTTCCTCGTCCCCACTCCTTTCCAGCCTTTCATGACCTCGATGTCGAAGAGGCGTAAAGCCATAAACAAAAAAAAAAAAAACTTTAGCAACCATCTGGTGCATCTATTCCGTCTACGAAAGAAACTCTGGCGCATTCCTTCAAAATATGCTATGCTTAGCCATTAATCCATCATATGATGCAACTCATCATCATCATTTCTTCTTCCGTCATCAGTTTCCCGGGTGCGGTGTAAGAGCGCTCTCCACTTTTGCCTGTCCAAGTTCGTTTCCTCTTCTTGGATTTTGGACCATTGTACACCTTTATCCGGTAGGTCCAATTTAACAAGATCAGTCCATCTCCTTCTGGGCCGGCCTCTTGGTCTTTTACCCCCCAATTCCTCTTCCAGCCATATCCTCGGTGATCTTGTAGGGTCCATCCGCTTGACGTGTCCTAGCCATCGCAATCTTGCACTGGCAATTTTTTCTTGGAGGGTTTCACTGACTCGGATCTGTTTGCGGATCACTTCATTTCTGATCTTGTCTCTTCTGGTTTTCTGGACCATTGATCCCAGGAACTTCATCTCGGCCGCCTGTAGTGGTACATACTTCCAGGCTGTACATCGTAATTGGTAAGAAGTATAAATTATACAGTGCCATTTTGGCTGTAATTGGAACATGATTGTCCCACAAAAGGTGTCTAACTTGATGGTGAAACTGAGCTCCTTTTTGTACCCTATTGGTAATTTCATTCTGGAATTGACTGTCAGAGGTCACTTTAATGCCAAGGTACTGAAAATTATCCACCAGATTCAATTGTTCGCCATCCAGATAGATAACGGGCTCCATATTCTGTCTGCTGACAGCCATTACCACTATTTTTGTGTGGCTTATTTTATAGCCAAATTCCTTTAAATGCTTATTCCAGAGGCTCAGTTTCTGTTGCACTTCCTCTTCTGTATATCCCCAAATCAGAACATCATCTGCAAATGCAGATGATTTAAAGTCATCAGGGTTGAGTTGCTGTTTTACTCTCTTCATAATTTCGTCCATTACAATGATGAACAACAGCGGTGATAATGCGCTACCTTGCTGAACACCTTTGGTAGTCACAAACCAGTCTGAATAGGAGTCTCCAATTTGAATGATGCAACTATTATGCCTAAGAGTGTTATTTAGACGTATGCAGAAGTCTCATAAACGACAATTATTAATCAAAAGGTATCAAAATTTGAAACAAACAGAAAATTTAGTTGTATTTTCTCTTCTTATCCAACGAACCTATAACATTTCCGTTGCATTAATATTCGCTGAAGTACAATGTATAGAGGTTTTGAACTAACCATCGATATTTACGCCCAATTTACTGAGAGAACATTTTAGAAAGTAGTGATTTTCGAATGAAGTAGGTTCGCATTACAAAATTGACTTGATCTGTTCATATGCTGGAAACCGTATTCTATGATATTTTGTAATGATTAGTATAACTTAACCGAATTCTAAAAATGCTTTGCCATATGCGACTCTTTAGGCAAGAAAAATTATTGGAATCATACATCTCATTTTTTGTACGTGAAATTAATTAATTCTCTCTCTTTTTCAACATGTGGGTGATATATTTCATTTGTCATAAAGCCCAGTAATTTTATATCACTATTAATAGCCTCAATCTTTTTAATATAAAATCTTTATCAAACAAATATTCCTTCTAACAAACATACTTATTGAAGTGTAAGACTTGTTCCAAATTCTCAACCATTACTCAAAGTTTACTTTTATTTCCTTTACAGCATTCTGGCCAAGGCTTCCGCGTGCTGCTGAGCTGGATAGCGTCTGAGTATCCAGGATACCCCATCTTCGTAACCGAGAACGGCCTCTACAGCTCCTACACTGGACTCAACGACACGGAGCGCATCCAATACTACTCCGTAAGATGACTCATTTCACATGTAGTTCAGCAGATACTGTAACGGTTAACGGTGAATATCGATATTATAGTAGCATGCTGCAATTATTTTTGTACTGACTGTCTTCCTTCATTTATTTGTGGCTTTTATCTTCCTTGATGTCTATTAACATTCAAAAACTTCTTCTTCCTCTTTGTCTTTTTCTTTCTATGTTCTTTTCCATGATCTTATTCTACAGAAACATTTGTCTAGTATGTTATCTAACCAAAAGACTTCTTTTTGCTTATCATGTTCATCAGGTTTGTCACCTCTCCCAGCTTCATCAAATTCACCTCATTTCTCATCCTAACCGTCCATTTCACTTTCTCCGTTTTTCTTTAAAAACTTTAGCAAAACGTCTAATTTACACAAGGTTTGTTTCAAATTAAAAATCGTGCTAAGTATTTCATTTGTACAGCTTCAAATATTGCTAAATATTTGAACGGTTTTTTCCCAGTTCAGACAATGAACCTCTATTATTATATTTTCAAAACCTTCTACCTTTCCAAATCTAATTAGTCTAATTTTGTAGGTGTTATTTTCTGTTAAAACCTATGCTAAATCCTCAATTATATCCCGCAGTTCTATTAGAGGATAATGGCACAGTATGTGGAAGGTTAGGGGTAATCATCAGATTAAAAGCCCTTTTGACATCACTATGTCCAAGAGTAATTACCGCATCAAATTATTTTGTCTCGTAACATACATTAATAGAGAACTAGTTCGGAGAGAAAAATGCTGCATACAAGTAAGCTCAAAGATATGACACTTAACACTAAAAAAATAGTTAAATAGACTAGTCCAACCTTTTCCAACGGAGGAACCCTTAGAGATTAGACTACAATCACCACAGTCCCTTAATAATAATAATAACAATTGGAAATTGGCTATACTAGAGCTGTCTTTTTTTAGCTGGACTCGCATTTCACATAATATGGCCAGAGTTCACATGTTCTCACGGATTCATTTATGCTTCCATAATTATTAATTTTATTTTGTCTGTGAAGTGAACTACACTTACTGGTTCCTTGAGGTTTATTACTCGGTACACAAAACAACTGGTAAACCATAAACAAATGTGGTACAGTTATCAGATGACCGTCGAGAATTTTAGCCTGGTCTGATCCGGCTTCTACTTCTCGCGAACTTCCGGTGGTCTTCTGTAGTTGACGCTGGTTCAGCGGTCAGGCCGGAACTGTCGGTGGAGCTGCCGGCTACGCTTATTTAGGCGGCCTGGCGCAGGAATTCCGTTGTGTGGTAGTACGGCGACCTCTGTAAGAAAAGGTCCCACTTAGCCTCTAGATGATTCTATTTATTTTCCTGGTTTGTTTTGATGCCTCTGCGCCTGTTTGGAGTCGTATATGTATCCCGGCGTGCCGGCGCGTTGTGTGTGAGGTCTACCTGGCAGAGGCCTTTACTGGCAGACTGAACAGTCTGCGTACCCCTTACGATAGATTCGTAAGGGGGCTAGTAGACATTCAATGACGTTCGATGGAATTTAGAGATAAAAAAAATGGATTCCAGAAACATTTCAACAGTGATATCACCAGTTTTAAGGCTAGCAGTTATCTTTTACACTCCACAACGTCTTCAACGGCTAACCTACAAAAATCGGTGAATTATTGCCTTAGAGTTGAACGTTTAAATGAGTTAAAAACATTTGCAGTCTATCACAAAGTTTTCTTTCTAACGTGCTAAATGTTTACGCGGGTTATTTGTTTTATCCCAGTTTGGTTAGAGGTTGTAGCTCCTTGCATCACAAGTGATTACATTCGTGTCTTCCCAATAACCAGGCTAGAAAGCATTATATGAGTCACAAGATCGCTTTGAATGGAATGAACAGTCAATAACATGCTATCTGTGTGGTACTGTACCTATCGATAAAATACTTCCAAACAATCTGCTCCGTGCCTGGCGGAAATCATGAGTTACGTTAGAGCGCGAATCGCATTAGAAATAATGTAATTTTCAACTAATCTTTACAGCGATGATTTTTGTATGTATTGCTTCTATTTATTTCCGAATATAATTGAAGGAAAAAACTGTACAGGACGACCAACATTAAAGAGTTTTGCTCAATATAGGAAGTGATGGAAGATTGCATCGCACCAATCGAAGGACTGATGACAGAAAAACTTGTTTGCTTCATTAGAAGTGAGAATAATGTGTTTTGATATCTGAGGTGAATGAAGTCTGGATGATCACAGTAGAAAGTGAAGCAACAGATTAACTTATAAGAAATGTATGCCATTTACGTTACTTCGAAATAATCACGAATTGACTGTGGTCTATTCGATTGTATTGTAAAACAGAATTCTACGTTAATCACTCATTCTAGTGAGAAAAGTGGTAGATTCTATTTCCGCACACTATTAACCCGAGCAAGAGCATTATTCATTCAGTCAGTTAAATATGCCATTATTTTATAGGGGGCACACTTCCATATGCTATTGCTACCAGTTTCTAGACATTACTTATTACTGAAACAATAATTCAGTAAAGCTCTGGTTTGTAGTCACTATTAGAAATATATTATAAAACTTATAATAGTATAGGGCTTTACCGGTGAGAGGGGGGGGGGGTATCACCATCACGTCCTCTAACTTTATTATTGTGATTATTAATATCAATTTACTGATTTATTAATTGGTGAACTAGAACCTTAATTGCTTCAAGAATTTAAGTTACACAAAATAATATTCAATTTATTTGGTCTTCTGGCTTATACAAGGCCGGGCAGTAATTGTTGTGATGAGAGCAGAGTCTTATCTCAGAAGCCGTTTACGGGTTAGCAAGCCTCGTTAAAACCTTATGGAACCTTGGACTTTTGCGTTGGTACTTTACCGTTGTCGCATCTGCTCGACGAGGTATGACACGCTCTCTGTCACTGTTGAATGCCAGTATGCGGACCCATCTGCGCTAGCACATCTGCTAATTGCCACTAGCAGGTGAAACGCTCAGTTTCCGGCCACATCTGAGCCAGAATGCGTCTAGATGCAGTCATCGACCAACAGCTAGGAGAGTGTCGGGCGACACGTCTGTACTTCAGCTCGTCGGAACAGCAAGTCCTCTCTCATGGCGTCGTCTTCTCTCGCCACGGAAAAGCCAGTTTCCCTCTCTCCGGACATGGAACAGAAGCCTTGGATTAACAAATGTGAACCCTGTAGCCATATACGATTGATGAATCGACGTGAATCACGTGTTTCGCGCAGTAGTTAGCATTCGTCACAGGTTTCGCGCACATTTTGCTTGACCTTGCCCCTCCTCAAAGGGGAGACGGGGACAACGGCCTCGCCAGGTAACTGTTTTCTGCCCGCCCTTCGCTGCCGTCCCATTGTGAGCGAGGGCGCCAGATTGTCGCCGGCCTTTAGTATTGTCCAGCTATCCTTACGCTCAAAACTGCAGTCCCAACCATTTTCCATATTTTCTTAACAGCGCAGAATTAAATTATATAATAATATATTTGGCCAACCAGGCTTAATACATAATTATTTACATATGAATTAACCCTACACTTTACAATTTAAATAAGCAAATATAACAAAATATAAATATTAATTATAATCATTTATTAATATTCATTGGGGATGACTCTGTCATACCATATAATAGCAATAATGTACTTCCTTTTTCAGTCTTACCTCACGGGGCTGCTGCAAGCCATTAACGTTGATGAGCTCCCTGTTATTGGCTACACAGCGTGGAGCATAATCGACAACTTGGAGTGGAACTCCGGATACACGTAAGTCAGATGTCTCTCGTGACGTTGCAAAGTAAAATATATTTCAAAAAGAGAAATGTTTTTCACTTTTCTTTTTGGAAGAATAGGGTATTTGACTACTTCTTGAAAATGGTTTTAAATTGTTTATTGATACACCTTATTCACCGAGTGAAGAGATTTTTTGACAAAAGTGCATTATTTTGCGAAAAATTCAAAGTTAAAATTTAAAGAATTTAAAAGCCCGCCAAAACGCTCATTTGCTGCCTGGCGCGTGTAACGGTAGTCGTGACGTCACCCGTCTGTAAACCCTGCCGCTGGGAATGGAGCGTTTCCTATTATCCAAGTTTTAAACTATTTTTTATTGTTTGTTGCTGGTTATTTCTTGTTATTAATGAAGGTTCGTTTTGAATTTAAAATCGAAAACAATTTGGAAAAGCCTACAGCGGAAAAATATTGAAAGTAGACGCCTTATTTGTGGGCCTAGCTATAGAAACAACCACTGAGTTTTATTCTGTGGAGCTTAAAAATGTAACAACTTCAATTTGATATTGCAACAAAGTCACTTACGATTTTCTGTGAATCTCATTTACACCGCAATTTCGTAGAGTAAATGTAATACGTTGTTTAAGGCGAGAATTATTAGGGTTGGTCCTGAGGTTTGATCCTCGCTTCGGAATATTTTCAGTTGGTTTTCTTTTGTCATTTTCTTTGGATACTAGTTGCTGTTGGTTGCATTGCATAATAATTTTTTCCCGAAAATCCACCAGAAAATCAATTTAATTTTTCTTTTCTTTTTTCTGAAGGCTTCACAAAACTTAGTAAAACATCATTAAAGCTATACAATACAAACGAGAAAAATTGTAATACCACTTAAATACATCGTGCTAGTAGCACAGTAACAAATTCTTCACCAAATTCTTAAAAGATACCTGAGTGATTCATTCAGAATATTTGTCGTCGCTTCTAATAATAAATACCAATCTTAATTTTTTGTCCGTGCAGGCAGAAACTGGGTCTGAACCAGGTGGACTTCGACGACCCCGATCGCACAAGGACCCACAAGGTTTCTTCTCTGTGGTTGGCCGACATCTACGCCAACAAGGAACTGCCTCTCGAGTACTGGGGGCTACCGGCGCCAAACTGACAACATCACATTATGTAAATTTGTTAAAGGAACCCATTAAATAAATGTTTATCACATCTTGTAACAAATGTTTACTTTACCCTTGTGTATATATTTGCAAGGCAAGTACCGTCATCATCATATTTACATCTTCTATCACTACATCTTCCTAGCTACCTTGTTCGGCCCATAAATCTACCTTAATCCATTCCGACTACTTCCTTCCACATTGTCCAACAATCCTCCTGCACTGCAGAGTCCTATTCAGATACTACCTTAGTATTCGAGACGCTTGCATTTGATTTTACATGGTATGAGGACTCCTTTAATTAATGTTTTTAATTAGCTGGCAACAATCACCAACTGCCGACCTCGGTAGCGTAGGGGCTAGAGTGCTAGCTCCGCGATTCGAGTCCGGCCGAGGGCATGGGTGTTTAGTGTTGTGTCTGTGAATGTCTTGAATGTCTTGTCCGTATTGTAGTGTCCTTGTGTCAATACTTGATAGCAACAAATCACATTGAGCTGGCTGTATGGCCCAGTAGCCGAATGTCATTAAAAAAAAAAAAAAAAAAAAAAAAAAAAAAAAACACCAATTTAACTGCTCTTACAATTTTGAATATTTTACAATTCCTTTTCCCCATTCCGTCGATGTTGATGTTGTTTTTCAGCCTCAAGGGAATTCGGTACTTGCCAACTGCGCCGATATTCCTGAACATCGTAGATTCACCTCCATCGCAATAAAAGATTCCATGTCATTGTAAGGTGGTATGTTACTTGGTAATTACAACCAAGCATGTTCGCCTATTATGTGCTGTTAACACAGGCACATGTTCACAAATTATGAGTTTTTCATAATTAGTGCAATTAATTAGTTGTTGACCATCAGCTCCCGAAGAGTTAGGTGGTTTGACAACATTTCCACACCATAGGGTATAGAGCGTTTATTTTTTTAAGTCAAATGCTGTTAATTGATTTAGTTCAGCCAAATGATTAGCACTATTGCTATCGAAAAATGAAAATCACTGTTCCAAAAGAACCACTCCATCAATTTTTAACTGAATCGGTTGACAAAATTAGCATTTAAATACTCTTTGCAGCACTTCTTGCAATAACTAGAAACACAAAAACTGAACTTTTAAACTCTCCATGCTACAGGACTTCTGTCTCTTACGCGCTTCGTGCCTCAGCTGGTCACTACCGCCAACCGTCTCTAAAGATCTCGCTGTTAAAGAGACGTTAAGCATATAAAAAAAACTACCGCCAAAGATTCTTAATACTACTTATTGATAACCTAAAGACTATACATACTAAGATTTGTGGAAATCATACGATACACAGATTTATTTACGTACATCAATACAATTATTCCTAAACATGTAATTAATTAAATAAATAATAATATAAAAAGATTGGTGAGATATTATACTGTCACAATGACACAGTATTTCTTCCACCTTCCTGTCTCTCTTTATATTACGCATTCTCTTTGTTTAAACCCCTGTTCTCAGAAAACAGTTTCCTGTTTGTGTAAGACACTAGATACTTTTTTTAAACTCTTCTGTACTTCTATCTTTGCCTTTCTGTCCCTTGATACAATTATGACTTTACGTCTTGTCGACGTCAAGTTCATTAGAGGCGGGAAAGAACTGGGGACAAGGACCGGCAAGGAATTCGGCCATTGCCTTTTGAAGGAAACATCCCGGCATTCGTCTGAAGTGATTTGGGAAACCATAGAAAACCCAAATCTGGATGTCCGGAAGGGGATCAAACCCTCGTCCTCCCGAATGCGAGGCCATAACGTTAACCGTTCACCGACCAAGCTCGGCCCCACGAACAGAAGCCGGTACTGGTTGTGTAGGCTCTAGCAGGCTGGCCTCATATTGTAAGGATCACCGGTCTCGGGCATAGGTGGTATTAATTAAGTGTTGTGTTCGTCCAGTATTGTCCTCAGTATAGAGTAAATTTTGACACAATTTTTGGTACAGTACAAACTGCAGCTGGTTATATGGTTTCGCAGACCAAAGCCCATATTAAACAAGAAAATTGAACAGATCAGAGCGACGACGTCAACAAGATTTTTTATCAAAAACAGATTTGGCCATACGTGGCAGATGTACTAGAGCCATCTTCGACACCATTTGCCTTCGCCACGGAGACTTTCTTGTTTTCTCTAATTTCTATAACTTAGTCAAAGTTTATTCTCACAAGACATTCATTTAACCATTTAGCACGAAATTGTAATACACAAAGTCAATATGTATAAACAGAACGGTCTAGTTGTTCGGGAGTTAAAGTGCTTCCTCTCAGAGTTCTGTGCACCTGCTTCAAAATCCTGTGGGGTCAGGAATGTTTAACATTTCCTCTTGATCTTGTGAGCAATACTACGACGTTCCGTGTTCGGATTCCACGTTAAACAATTGGTCTTGGCTCGACAAAGGCGAATTTAAGTGTGTAGGGAAATTGACACCGGAGTACCGAGCGTGTTGGTTGAGCGGTAACGCTCTGGCCTCGCAATCGGGAGGACGGGTTCGAATCCCCATCCGGGCATCCAAATTTTGGTTTTCCATGTTTTCCCCAAATCACTACAGGCGAATTCCGGGATGCTTCGTTCAAACTGCCATGGCCAAATTCCTTCCCGTTACCAGTCCCAAGTCCCATCCCGCCTCTAATGATCTCGACGTCGACAAGGCATAAAGCAGTATGCGTTCAGTGGAAACTTAACTAAAAGGAAGGTAGATTGAGACAAAATGTGTATCTTAAATTTAACGAGTAGGACATTATTCTACACGGAACTTACCAGACATTGCTAAACAAATCCGTAATGACGACACGGTTCCTCCCGCTGGGTGCGAAACTTCACTGTTTACACTGACCGTAATACTTTCTTCTGTCTCTATACTGTCGGTTAGTATTATTGGATTTTGGTCGAAAATAACTGATTAGAAGCTACATTAATAAATTGCATCCCTCTATTTTGTGATTATCAATTTTCTACAATGTCTCCCTCCTGCGAAATGTGTAATAATAAGAGTCCAAAGGTAGCTTCGACATATCTGCAAATGATACGTAAATTTTTAAAGTAAATTAATATCCACATCTGGTGGTCCCGTAGCTGAGGATGGACGACCGCGGATCGATTCCCGCCGACGCCGAGGACCTTCATCGAAGCCAAGACCTGTGGAACGGCCGTCCTCCCCCAGACCTACTCAACCTGCTACCCAATGAGTACCGTGAACGAACTCCACAGGAAAAAGAATGGCCGGAGCAAGTCGCCGACTCTGTCACCAGCAGTGCCAAGTTCAACCGTCAGTGCAGGGCTCTACCACCGTGAATCCTAGGAGAAACAGTGAACATAAAAAACCAACTTATACACGGTGAATCAGAAAACGTGGACAAAATGACATGGCAGATCTGTCTTACAAGAAGGATCAAAAATCGCATAGGAACAGAGGATCGCAAACGCCTATAGAGGGCGCTAGAACCACGAGAGGGCGTTGCGATACAAACACGATCCCTTGGATTTTTTCTTGTGGGGATTTTTAAAAGGACTTGTGTATGAAACACCTGTTGAAACGCCGGAAGACTTGGTAGGAAGAATCGTTGCGGCAGCCGGATGTGTCCGAGATACACCTGGTATGTTTGAGAAGGTGCGCCGTTCCATGCAACGGAGATGCCGTGCTTGTCTCGATGCATCTGGCAAAAACTTTGAACATCTGCTGTAAGCTCAACATTTGGCTTGCATTAGTCGCATGTGAGTGAGTAATTATCAATAAAATGATCTGTAATGGTTTTATTTCTTCTCCTTGGGTCAGTATTATTTTATACGCCCTCTAGCGGCTCCGAATTGCAATTGCGACCCTCTTTTCCTATGCGATTTTTGATTCTTATTGTATGACTGATCTACCATGTCATTTTGAATCACCCTGTATACACATATAAATCCAATTGGCAGTATTTGGGACTACCGACAGAAGAAAAAACTTAAAACAATGAATATCATACTCGTAACACGTCATAACTATAACTACAGATATACTAAATAATAATAATTTCTTGTGGACGTAATGACCTGATGACAGCGCTTATACTGGCTGCGCATTCCGCCCCTGTCTAAGCCGCCTTGATCTAACGTGGTCGTACCGGAGACCTACAGTTTAACGTGAAATCCGAACCACGGAAGCGTTCTGGCATACTTCACATTAGACAGCAAGCTGTGGCAGAGGTGAGGGTCGGGTTAAGGGTCTATGAAATTCCCCACCGAGACAGGGATTCGAACCTGGGACGTTTCATTCTACAGTTAGACACCTTGAGCCACCAGACCGCTACAGATACACTGTTAGCACTGGCTGTCGGTGACGCGAACTCATAAGATTTTACCCATCCAAAAATCTCCCAACTCGCCTATAAAAGTTTTCACCTCAAAAAATTCCAGCCGAGACCTTCCATTCTCAATTTACGCGCATTAACCAACTGAGCCATCAGAACACTATTTAAGGGCAACACGTCATACATATAGCTACAGATACTGTTAACACTGGTAAGTCGGTGACACGAATACATAAGATTTTACCCATCCAGAAATCGCCAAACGCGCCTAAAGAAGTTTTCACTTCAAAAACTAAAAACCTAGCTTAGTCCACAACCCGAAGATTGGTCGAATCTTCCCGCAGGAGATATACCAAGCTATTGTGTCATAGTCAGGAAAATCAATTCCTTTCCTTAGGGAACTACAGTTTAACGTGTAATTAGAACCACGAAGCGTCCCGACGTAGCTCATATAATCAAAATTCCTGTTCCCCACGAGAATTGAACCCGCGACCGAAGAGAGAAACTTCCAGAAGTTAGCGAGTCAACCGCTGAGCTACGATTCCGCCTCGTTTTGAGGTGTACGTGTACTAAGTACTACCAAAATCGGATAAAAATCGTGGGTTTGTATTGTGGTATGACAAAGTCATCCACAACGAATATTAATAAATAATTAATATTCAGATTTTTTTGTAATATTCATTTATCTAAATTGTAAATATTATAAATAATAGGGTAAATTCATAGGTGAATAATTATGTATTAAACCCGGACAGCCAGATTTATTATTATGCGATTTAATTTCTGTGCAAAACTTGCTATTCAGAAAATGTTAAATGTGGGAAGTTGGAACCGCAGTTTTGAACGTTCAGAGAACGGGACAATGTTCAGTGTCGCCGACATCCTGACGCCTTCGCTCACAAAGGGGTGGGGCGTGGGAACCGTTACCTGCCGAGTGTACTGACCTCACCCCTCCCCAGTGCCTCGACAAGGTCAAGCAAAATGTGCGCGAAAAAGGAAGCAAATGTTAGCTACGACGCGAAGCACGTGATTATGGAATATATCGATTCACCAATCGTGAACGGCTACAGGGTTCACAGTTGTTAGTTCAAGGCTTCTGTTCCATGTGCGGAGAGAGGGAAGCTGACTTTTTCGCTGCGAGAGGAGACGACGCCATGATTCAGGGACTTGCTCTTCAGCCGAGCTGAGGTGCAGATGTGTCGCCCGACACTCTAATAGCTGTTGTTCGATGACTGCTTCTAGATACATTCTGGCTCAGATGTGGCCGGAAACTGAGCGTTTCTCCTGCTAGTGGCAATCAGTATGTGCTAGCGAGTCTGGGTCCGCATACTAGCATTGCGACAGTGACACAGAGTGTGTCACATCTCGTCGAGCAGATGCGGAAACGGTAAAGTACCGACGCAAAGGTCCACAGTTCCATAGGGTTTTTAACGAGGCTTGCTAACCCGTAAACGGCTTCTGAGATAAGACTCTGCTCTCATCCTAACAATTACTGAGCTAACCAATATTTCATGTTCACAACTTCAAATTTTAGGCATCTTGATCATTGTGTTTAATCCAAACGATGCTTTTAACTTTAGATGGCGCCCCTGGGATTTTTTTATAATTCTTAACGTTAATTTGTTGACCTGCGATGTCACATTGATGCATGTTGACCTTGTAAAATCTTTGAGATAATTTAAATCAGTTATGCTTGCATTTATCCGGCAGATTGTAAACGCCGGGCCTTGCTTGCTTATTTTCTTTGGATATTATGTTTAACGTAACGTTAAATGTGCCCGGCCTTGTATAAGCCAGAAGACCAAATAAATTGAGTATTATTTTGTGTAAATTAGTTTCTTGTAGAAATCAAGGTTCTAGTTCACCCATTTAACTAACCACTAAATTGAAATTAATATTCTGATAAAAGTATTGGACGTGATGGTATCCCCCCCCCCTTCTCCAAAACTGTCCAATACAGTATGGGCAACGTTGACAGAAATTAATGTGAAGGGGAAAGGAGGATCGGCTTTGGGTTATTGTAAATCAAACGAAAAACAGTTTTTTTTCTGCTTGTTTTAAAGTATAGGTACGCAAAGTTCCATCTTAATCGGATAAAACTGAGTGTCCCAAAAAGCGTCCAACGCACATTACGCTAACACTTCATAGCATCTTGGTGATCCGAAATCTTAGCCAGCCTACAGCTGGCCTATAGAAGTTTTCACTTCAGAATATAAACAGAGTATTATCATTTTGGTAATTAACTCATATCACAAAGTATATTATTTTGCTAATTTGCATTTAAACTGTAGTTCTATTAATCAGCATTTATAATTACATAAGGCATACATACCGTAAATAAAATTAAATATTATTCAAATGAATTAGGCACTTGAAATATTACCAGTTTAGCATTTACATGAAAACGATTACAATTACCTAATATTGCAGATCCCATCAAAGTTTTTGCTATCTCAGAATTATATTGATACTAACATTTGTCCTATGTTGGCAGATTTAACTGCATGTTGCTTTTCCGGTTCCTACGGAGCTAGAGGATCAGAAAGTCACACTTAGAAGAAGCTCTTACCATAAGAACTGAATGGGCGTGATTTATTTATCTATCTTATGGCCATAGCACATAATCAACAATACAGTTGTTTACAATAGTTTCACACTAGCAAAATTTTGCATTAAATTATAGTTAAAATTCAAAATCTACATAGCGCTGCAATGTAATGCTTCATTTGAAATATCTATGAACTCTTTTGGTGATCCCTTGAAGGCTCGAAGTGGGAAATCAAATGTCACGTGACAGATGGTTTGTTCTTCCGCACCACAGTCGCAATTCGGTGAATCTTTCATTCCTCATGTGTAAAGAGATGAAGCAGTTCTGCCCTGGCCAGACCTGACTCCGTTTAGAGCTGCCCAGGCCTTGCGGGGGAGGTCGAGTCCCTTTAGTGCCAGTTGATTGTGAAACAGGGAATGCCATTATTGTGGCGCTGAGGCTATCCTTAGCGATCTCCACACTTCTCACCAGTTAAAATTATTAGATATAAGCTGTTTTACAGTTTTGGACGTGATGAGTTGACCATAGTATCTGGCAACGGAAATGCCACTTCAGAGTCGTTTCTTATCGGAGCACTATATCAATTCATAAACAGCTGATAACTTGAGTTGTTGACTCTAAACCTGTGTGCCAATGCTGTAAAGTTTTCAAGTTTATCATGAAAATCTGAAGTATGGCTTATCGCTACAAAGGTTTCCTAAAGCTGGTCAGTGCTTCGTTTCTTACTATTGCCAGTCCCCGAATGCTGCTTCCTCATCGCGGCGTATGGCTTTCCCCACTATTTTCAACAATAACCAATCGACGCTATTTCTTGCCGGGATATCCCTCAAGTAATGAAAAATTCAGCTTTTAGTACAGTACTAGTTTGTTATTGGAAGGCTTCCCAACGAAGGTACAGTTAATATTCAACATTAATTTCTTGACAATAATGAGAAATAAATATTGTTATTCCAGAATGTAACGTCATATGCCGAATGGGCTCAAGTCAGAATCGGTGGGAATAAGCATATCGTGCCGAATCTAGAGGATCCTCTACACTCCGTCTCGGACAAAGCACGTCTACAGAGGACGTCCTGAAAATCATGCTTTGGGAGAGACGGCGTATGCACGTACAGGACTAACATTTACGTCTAAATCTACGAACATAGCCCTGTTTGGTTTCTTTTGCCAAATTGCGCGTCACTTTGAAATTATTGAAGAAATATTGCATTGGTTATATATATTTATTGTTCCGCTCGGTTATCCTCCAGTTTAAAATAGAGATAGTGGACTGTTAATTCACACACAATTCGGGAATAATACACACGTTGAAAATGACTAACTGAAATCGACCGATCACTAGAAATCTTAACGACTTTTTCTATCCTTGACACCTTTCAATTCCATGTGTTTAGATCACTGGTGAGATACTCTTTCAAACCAAATATTTCGTCTTGATTCCAGTTTATTTTGAATTTTAACCATAATCACTGGACAACAATGTGTTATAATTGACGCTGGTAGATCTTGATGATACCTGCCGATTGTGACCACTAATCTTGCAGCTTCTTCGAGCCAGAATTTTTACTGTCCCCATTTTTTTTAAATATGGTTGTCAAAATCGAAGCAACATTAAAGATGTACCCTTGTCAAATCGTCTTGATTAACGTTATTCTACCTATGAAACGAATTTAATACCAGCAATTACAGACCCAAGACGTTTCAGTTTGTAACACCAGAATATGCTTTTGTATTATTTGTTAAACTACATGGCTGCATTGATTATTATCAGGAAATACTTAACGTATCGAAAATTTAACATGGAACGTCATATGTTGTTGGCTCATGTTGAAATTATAGTACTGAAATCTGGAAGAAACTTTTCCCCGTGTGATAAGTGAACGTCTTGCTGAACCCAGAATGTAAAAGTATGTAACCACGCAATTTCCGCATGTCCTACTAAATATTTAAATTTTGTTTCCAGAGTTGGTTGATGTAAATCTATACGATTAGGAACTGCAACGAATAAAATTTTATGAAGATTCCGTTAGGTGTCTGCACGGAGATAAAAGGCAAACGCCGAGGCCTCAGGCAAAAAGGTCAATGATTTTGAATTTCCGTTATGTTGCTAATAGCATGTTCCTACTGCTACTAGTGGGCTATAGTAACATCTACATATATACTCTGCAATTCAAAAAATTGTGGGTGGCAGAGGGTGCTCAGCACCAAAGCTAATCTCTTTGTTGTGCATTCCAATCCCTAATGGTAAGTACGAGGGAAAAAAGAATTCATATAAGAATCAGTCCGGCACCTTATTTCTCTAATTTTATCTTTCCTGTCCTTCCGACTCAAATAGGTTGGTGGAAGAAGTATTTCACTACACTCAAAAGTGAAAGTGGGAGTACGCATGTTTTCCAATAAGTTTAAACGAAACGTGTGTCGTCTATCTACCAGAGACTCCCAACCTAATCTACTAATCAGTTCTGTGACGCTTTCATAAGGACTGTAGCAAGCGGTCACGAATCGAGCGGCTCTTCTCTGTACTTTCTCTATACTTTCGATCAACCCCTTACGAAACGGATCCCAATTGGCACAATAGTCAAAATGTGGACGCACAAGAGATTTTTACGCTATCTCCTTTGTTTGTTCATTGCAATTTTTCAAGATTCGACCTATGAATCGCAGCCTAGAATTAGCTCTACCTACTAACGAATTAATGTGTAAGTCCCATTTCATGTTCCTTTGTACTGATACTGCCAAATATTTCATAGAATCAACCATATCAATAACTGAATTGTTTAACTCGTATTTCTGAACAATTGGATTCTTTTTGTTAGTTATGCTAATTGTTTTGCACTTTTTACAATTTAGCGTAAGTTGCCACTCAGCGCACCATGCCAAAATAACATCCAGATCGCGCTGAATTTCTAAGCAATCGGCCAAGTTCCTTACTTCCCTATAAATAACCGCGTCATCAGCAAACAATCTAATAAGGCTTTTCACTTTGTCTCCGAGATCGTTTATAAAAATTAGGAAAAGAAGTGGTCCTATTACACTTCCTTGAGGTACCCCCGATGTAACATCTAGGTTAGAAGAACTTTCTCCTTCAACGACGATATATTGCGACCGACCAGTTAGAAAATCCTTGATCCATTCACAAAGTTGATCCGATATACCGTACGCTCGAAGCTTCGCTAAAAGGCGGTTGTGTGGCACAGAGTCAAAGGCTTTCTAAAAATATAAAAAAATTGCATCTACTTGTGAACCTGCATCAATAACTTTCATTACGTCGTGTGTAAATAGAGCCAGCTGTGTTTCACATGATCTTTTCTTCTGAAATCCGTGTTGATTTGTTGTAAGCAAATTATTATCGTTTAGAAATTTAATAATGTTCGAGCATATGATATGTTCCATAACTCTACTACAAACAGATGTTATAAATATGGGACGATAGTTTCCAGGATCACTTCGATCACCTTTCTTGAAAATCGGAGTTACTTACGCGATTTTCCAGTCTGAAGGTACTTTTCGTCTTCTAATGATTTACTGGATATATCAGACAGAAATGGCCCGATTTCAGCAGCATACTCTGAAAATACTCTTACTGGAATTCCATCCGGGTCCGGTGCTTTCCCCCACCTAAGGAGCTCTAATTGCTTTATGATACCTGCAGTATCTATTCGTAATGATTCCATCACCGACTCGACACGGTGTGGGAAAACTGGAATACTATCCTTATTTTCATCAGTAAATGAATTTTTGAATACAATATTTAGTATCTTAGCTTTATCGCGGCTTTCATTAATCTCGGAACCTTCACGAATTAGTGCTTCAATATTGCTATTGGTACAATTGACTTTTCGTACATACGACCAAAATTTCTTTGGATTTTCTGTGAGACTCTTAGACAGAGAGTTGGAACGAAAATCGTTGAAGGCCTCGCGCATTACATCCTTATTACGTCCTCTTAACTCAGCTAAGGTTTCTAAATCGCTGCGACACCCCTTCCTTCTTGAGCGAGCGTTGTTTTTTGAGTAATATTGTGACTTCGCATGTGTACCACGGTGGATCATCCTCCCCTTTTATTGTCCGCTTCGGTATATGTATATCCATACCTTCCCCGACTATTCGTATAAATCTATGCCACATTTCTTCAACGGTGTCCTTTGTTGACTTGAAGTTATGGTAATTATTCCTCAGGTAGGTTCTAAAACACTCCTTAGAGGCCTTACTGAATCTGTATACAATCCGCCCTTTTCTCCTTTTTTGCTTGGTAATTAGTCTGATAGTTGCAATTACCGCTTTGTGATCGCTTATACCTGTGGTCATTGAAATGTTGGTGAATAATTCTGGCCTGTTGGTAACCAGCAGGTATAAAATATTTTCGCTACCGTTATGACACCGCGTAGGTTCATTAACTAGCTGCTCGAGATGATTATCTGAGAAAAAAATTGAGAATTCTTTCAGAAGCTGCCTTATCCCTGCTACCTTTAATGTTGACGTAATTACGCCAGTCAATATAAGGCAGATTGAAGTCGCCTCCTAGAATCATAGCATGATCCTGAAAGCGGCTAGCTATACCGTTTACATTATTTCTTAACTCCTCGGCGATAGCTATTTCGGAATCGGGTGGACGGTAGAAGGCGCCTATGATGAGTTTTGACCCATATGTTTAATCCATATGATTTCACAGATCGTATAGACTTCTATTTCATTACATGGGAGAAAATTACTCACAGCTATAAACATCCCACCTCCATGAGAATGTAATCTGTCTTTACGAAAAAAGGTTCATGCTATCTTTAAAAGTTGCGGCGGAACTTATTTCCGGTTTTAGCCAACTTTCTGTACCGAAAACGATATCCGCTTCTGTGCTACAAATAATGCTTTCAAGTTCCTGTTGTTTGTTACAAATGCTTCTACAGTTAATTACGAGAACTTTTAACTGTCGAGATTCTTTTAGGATCCTCCTACATTCCGATGTTGCATCTGATTGTGTTGCCCGTAACTGTATTTCGTGTTTCGGGTCTTCCTCCCTCAGCCTAAAAAACCACCCAGTGCATTCCACATGGCCCCTGCCACCCGTGTAGCCGATTCACGTGTGTAATGCACACCTGACCTATTAAGGGGAACCCTACATGACTCAACCATATGGCGAAGATCGAGGAATCTGCAGCCAATATCATCACAGAAACATCGTAGACTCTGGTTCAGCCCCTCAATACGGCTCGGAACCAGAGGTCCACAATCAACTCTGTCTACGATGCTACAGATGGTTAGCTCTGCCGACATCTTGCGGCCACTGGCCACAGAGTTCACCCTTTCAGCCAGTCGCCGGAAGGAAGAGAGGATAACTTCCAACCCAAGGCGACAAGCATCATTGGTGCCGACATGAGCCACAATCTGTAGTTGGCTACACCCCGTCCTTTGTATGGCATCCGTGATGGCCTGTTCCACATCTCGGATCAGGCCACCCGGAATACATACTGAATGGACGTTGGATTTCTTCCTCGAGTAATCCGCCATTTCCCTAAGGGGCTCTAATAACCGCCTAACATTAGAGCTCCCAACTACCAAAATCCCCTTCTGTGTTTGCTCAGACCTAGCGGGCTGGGGGGCCGTTAACTCGCAGGATGACAATTGTGGGACTGTGTCAGCATCCGACAATACGTCATACCGGTTGGACAGTCGAAAAAGTTCACCGTCTTGTCCTTTAAGCCTGCAACACAGCCCCCGTGTGCGGTTTCTAAGTCCAGAGGCCATACGCCAGTCACCTACAGGCGACCGAGGCACAGCGTCCAACTCTTCAGCCTGGGTTGCAGGTACGACGGTCGATATGGGAGAATCTGTTATAGGCATGGCTACATCAGTTTCCCCAATATTACATCTGCTGCAACCTTTTACGGCAGCTTCCAGCTGTGTAACTTTCGCTAACACAGCTGCAAGCTGTGCGCGAAGATCAGCCACCTCAGCTCGCGTCTGCACACAGCAATCACAGTCCCTAGCCATTCTTCTTTTGAAAAACGCGAAAAAGAAAAAAAGAACAGAAAATCGAAATAACCTGTACTATGCACACTCAGAGATTGCACTAACTTGTTGTTTAAATAAGTGCTCTGAGGTTAATGAATGGTCTAAACGCCATATGTTTCTACTTAAAATTTCCAGTAATGAAGGTTTGTAATTTTCTGCTATTGAGAAAACTATATCTCTTATTCTCTCATTACCATGAGAGTCATTTCTGCAATTAAAATTGGTGTCAATAAGTAATCCCCAAATTAAGAGTAAAATTTTAATTTAAATGTAAAGTTGTATGGAATCATTAAAAATTGTTTACATATGATCTTAAATGACTCAAAAAAAAGTCAAATAAACGAAATGAATAGGAATACATAATAATGAAAAGTTACAAGTATTTTGAAGTACAATTTATAGTGACTCCGCGTCTAATTAAAAAGGTTACCATTCGTTTCTGCCAAAATGCAGAATTACAGCTGCAGTGCCGAATTTTGTTACAGAACAAAAGTGTTTACATAAATTATCCCTGTTTTCCACATAAAAGCATGATAAATATAATTAGAGTGATAGCAATTCTATACAAATCTTTATGTCTCCATACCTTTTACCACTTTTTTATTCTTTGCTGTTGTTCCCCTTTGTTTAGTATGATCTGAGAAATATGCTTTATCTTATTTACTATTCGCATACTTTTTCTTCTATCATATTTAATATCTTATGTTAATATTCCTTGGTTGCACTCTTATCTAGATTCAATCAATGCAGTTTATCGGTAATCTTTTCTTTCGCGCTGAGATATTCCTATTCCCATTTCACTTTTACATATCCCCTTCAAATAGTTCTAACAAAAGAATCTACCCGAGAGTCGGTTGCATAGCACATCGATTACTGGTGAAATTTTGATCGAGATATTGGGATAACATATATTTTATGACATAATGATGCAAAACTTGATTTTAGATATCATAACTTTATTTAACTGTGGGTTATCCCACTAACATGTTTGGATATGTTGACTGTCTCTGGCATTACGGTAACTCTGGTTTCAAGAAAAGACAACAATGAGATTTTCACGCTCAGTCGTGTAGTATGAACTACACACACATTGAACTGTTCCATTTTGAGGAGATTTATTCATTTTTTATTTTATAACTTTATTTTAATGACACTAAAGAAACTTGCCAACCTTGGAAAAATGGGAATCAACATTTCTCTACCAGAGGCGAACAGCAATGGTAAAAATATGAAAAACATAAAATATGTTTATTCTTAATTGAAGCTAAACGTATTGTAATAAAATTACCATATTTAGCCAATAATTGAGATAATAATTCAGTTGCGTGAATTTCATATTTATTGAAACTTATGAACGACTGTTACAGACGGTCTTTCGCGGTTGTGATAAGCCGTGTTTCATTACAGTAATTGTATAGACGATGCATGTTGCTAAGATCGCCGCAATTTGCGACAGTGCATATTTTTTTTTTGCTGATAGCGTGATATGGTTGTAAGGATAAAAATATGTATTTGTGTGCGATATGATAAAGTGCTGCGATTGGTACTATACAAAATGTTTTTAATAATTCCTAAATGCAGAACAGTCTCAAAGAACTACGTTTATTATGTGTGTTTTAAAAACTGATGTAAAACATTACCATAAAAGCTTCACGTGGCATTTACATGTGACGGAACGTGTCGTGCACCTGCTGTTTACACATTTCTGTGTTGAAGTATTAATACTGAATTTCTTAGAAAGCACAAAAGACATAAAAACTTAAAATTGATACTAAAGATAATTATCTCTCAATCTCATTGAAGAAATCTCCCGACAGGAAATTCCATTGCTTATCGGCTTCTCGAGTGCGATTTGCTGATGCGTAAGGTTCACAGCTGTATAACGTTCGACAGGAAATGACAAAACTCTCAGCCATTTAGTGTATAAAAGCCACGGTTGAGTTTTGTCTAGCAGGCACTATGTCAGTAACAGTGGTGTTTGTAGGGTTGGCGGCCCTGGTGGGGGTCGTCCACTGTCAGACGGAGGTCAATCAGTTCCCAGCGGACTTTATGCTGGGATGTGCCTCGGCCGCCTACCAAATAGAGGGAGCGTGGGATGAAGATGGTGAGTATCCGACACACGTCTCATGAACAAATGATAGGACGATGACAATTTGTTGCGTATCACACAAGCGAAGACGCTAAATATGTTGCTGCCAACACAACCAATAACCTACCTCCCCGCCCTTCTCCTCGTTTACCAGAACTAAAGTAAGAAAATGCTTTAAAACTCTACAGAAGTATTAGTTAATAAATGATTTGTTGATGAGCTCCACCAGGGAAAGGAATCTATGAAACAAAGAGTAAGTTTTATATATCTGTGATAGAATTAAGTAGAAAATCATGATGTATTTTACTAGAATTCACCTTATTGACGTAAGTCAAAGATTTACATTATTTTTGTTCTTGATATAAGAATGTTTACTTTGTCACTTTGATCAGTAATACTTTCACACTGATATTATTCCTTTATGTTTCTTACATATTTCCTTATTTACGGTTGCTGCTTGATTGTTGGAAACTTATTGAAGCTTCAAGGCGTTATGAAAGGTAACTAATCTTATCTCCAGAGACCAAATGACTAGCTGCACGACTAGCAAAACTACTTACTTATGATAACGATGCCAATAAAAATTGCTACTTTTCCCACGTCATTTAGAAGAATCCTATTGCAAGTCCTAGTTTTTTTAAAGGTTGCTCAGTACTACAAAGTTAACTTAAGTTTACTTGTTGGGTAAGTCTAAAACATAAAATTCTTTTACTTTATGGAAATTGTTAAATGTGGATGGCTTCTACAAAACACTCATTTAAAAATCTTCGTTCAGATCCGAAGTTAGCTTTCTGAATGGTTCACACTCTGGGAAATTTTTCTATGGTGCATAGCATGAAACTTGAGTCGATATTAAGTTCCGTATTCCACTTCTTGTCAACAGCCCTGATATAGGGTTGGAGCCATACTATGTCATCTGGTTAGATGTGATTAATCTGATAGCGCCACATCGGACATTATGCCCGTTTACACGTACGCGCCAAACTGCCTGTTTAGAACGTCTCTCCGGACTGCCGCGCCGGAGTGTGCGGTTGACGCGTCCGCTCCTGGAGCGTGTAATAAAAAATGGCCAACATTACAATGGCGCACGCCAGGATTTCCGGTTGTATCATATGCGCCATAACTGTCTGTAAATGCAATTTAAGAGTTTCGGCGTGGCGCGTGGCGTTGTTTGCGGTATTGTCCGGGACTGAGGCAGTTTCTCAATAGCCATCCTATAAGTTGCCAGCACTCTAGGTCTGAGCAACCACTGACGGGGATTCTAGTGATTGGACGCTCCAACGTTAGGCGGTTTATTAAGCCTCTTAAGGAAATGCTGAATAAATCAGGGATCAAATCCAATATCCATTCATAGTGCATTCCGGGACGTCTGATCCAAGATGTGGAACAGGACATCCCAGATGCCATTAAACGGATAGTGTGTAGTCAACTGCGATTGTAGCTCATGTCGGCACCAATGATGATTGGCGCCTTTTTATTATTATTATTACTATTATTACTCCGCGGTTCACTAAAAGAGTGTGGCGGAGTGTGCATTACACCTATCCGAAAGGCTAATGGTTTGGAAGGGATATGGCAGGAGGCGCCCATGTGCTATTGTGGGGAACCATCTCATCATTCACCTGGAGTGATCCGGGAAAACCATGGAAAACAAAGATCAGGATGGCCAAAGAGCTTTATAGAAAGCTATTCCTGTCGGATTTTAAGTTTACTCGCACGGTAAATCCGTTCTATTCCATTCCCTAATCGCTCGTGGAAAAAATGAGTACAGAAATGAATCGTTTCTGGCCCTGACTTCTTTTATCTTATTTTCGCGGTCATTTCGAGATATGAATGTTGCTGGTAGCAACATTTGTTTGCTGTCATTCCGAAATACGTCAATCGAGAATTTTTCAGTTAGCTTCTGTGAAGAGCAACGCTTTCGGTGTTCCAGGTGTTCCCAACCTAACTCCTTCAACATAGCACTTACGCTTTCCAAGTAAACGGACTGCAATCATCCATCGCAGCAACAGTTGCGTGATTGACGCTGCCAAACATTCAGAATGTTATCTTTGGTCATCGCATCCATAGCGGCCAGAGAAATTACTACAGAGTCCAGATTATTAAATGGTTAAGCAACACCAAAGAAATTAATTGTCAGAACATTCTTTTATCTAACATGTCTAAAATCGGATATCAGTTTTAAATAACCTAATAACTCACGTACAGTGAATACTGACAAACAACATTATTGGATTGGAGGTTCCTGAAAAGGTGAACTCTGTGGCCAGTGGCTGCAAGATTTCGGCTGTGTTAATTGTCTGCAGCATCGTCAATAGAACTGACTGGGGACCTCTGGTTCAAAGGTCGAGGGTCTGAACCAGAAACTGCGGCGTTTCTGCGATAATCATGGCTGCAAATTCCTCGATCTCCGGCCTGTGGTTGAGTTGTGTAGGGTTCCCTTGGATGTATCAGGTGTGCACTACACACGTGAATCGGCTACACGGGTGGAAGGGGCCGTTTTGAGTTTACTGGGGGATTTTTAGGCTGAGGGAGGAGGACCTAAAACTCGGATCACAGTTACAGGTAGTTAAATTTGACACCATACGTTCGTTGTGAATTCAGGGAATTCGATCGTTTAATGTACTCGTTATTAACTGTAGAAGTGTTTGTAACAAGTATTCTGAGCTTGAAAGCGTTTTTTTGTAGCACAGAAGCAGATATTCTATTAGATAGTGAAAGCTGGTTAAAACTGGATAAATGTTCTGCAGAAATTTTTAACAGTATCATGAACGTTTTCCGTAAGGATAGTTTGCATTCCAGTGAAAGTGGTGTATTTATAGCTGTTATTAAACACCTGTCATGTAACGAAATAGATATCTATACGGTCTGTGTAATCCTACGGAATAGGATAAACGTAGCTACGAAAATCTTGTAATAGGGTATTTCTATAGTCCCAGACATAACTATTGCTGAGGCCTTAACGAATAATGTAAGTAATATAGATTGTCAATTTCCGAATCATGCAATAACACTAGGAGGTGACTGTAACTTTCCGTATATCGACTGGACTAATTAGGTTCCCGTTACTGGTGGCAGGGATAGAACATCCTGTGAAATTATTCTTGACCTTTTCTCAGATCTTCATCTGTAGCAGCTCGTCACTGAACCAACATGGTGCCTACACATGATGACATGAAAACATTTTAGATATTCTCGTTACAAATAGGCCTGAATTATTCACGGAAATTTCTACCACCACGGGAATAAGTGATGATAAAGTTTTAATTACTAAAGTAACATTAACAACCGCGCGCAAAAAAGAAAAAAAGATAGGATCGTTTACAGATTCGAAAGGGCACCAAAGGAGTGTTTTAGACCGTATTTATGGGCTTATTACCTTACCTTTATACTAGCAAGAGGGACAGTTGAAGAAATGTTGCATCGATCCATACAGATAGTCAGGGTAGGTATGAACTTACATATACCGAAACGAACAATCATGGAAGGGAATGATCCCTCGTGGTATACACGTGAAGTTAAAAGGTTACTTAAAAAGATAGATAAGAGGACATGTTAAGAATTCTAGAGCGAGGAATTTAGTGAGTTTCGTTGCAATTCACTTTCTAAGAGCCTCACCGGATAACCCAAAGGAATTTAGGTCGTATGTAAAAAAAAAAGTTAGTTGTAGTGACAGTAATATGCCAATTCTACTACAAGACGATCAGGTAATTGACGACAGCCGCGACAAGGCTATCGTATTTAACACCGAATAAAAATTCTTTTAGTATACTAACGAAAACATACCAACTTTTCCACAGCCAGTAGAATTTGGGATGGATCCGGTACAAATTGATGGTATAGCTATTGAAAAACAATTAAAGGTCCTGAAGTGGGGGAAAGCGCCGGGTCCCGATAGTATACCAGTAAGAGTATTTTAGGAATACGTGGAAGAAATAGAACCATTTCTTTCAGATATATTCCGTAAATCTATAGAAGACAGAAAAGTACCTTCTGACTGGAAAATATCCCAGGTGATTCCTGTTTTCAAGAAAGGAGATCGGAGAGATCCTATAAATTATCGACCCATATCTCTAACATCTGTTTGCAGTAGAATGCTGGAGCATGTCATATGCTCTAACGTTATGAAGCTTCAACACGAAAACGAGTTACGTATACCGTACCAACACGGATTTCGGAAGATCAGATCGTATGAAATGCAATTGACCCTATTTTCTCATGACGTAATGAAAGTTATTGATGCCGGTTCACAAGTTGGTGCAATTTTCTTGGATTTTCAGAAAGCTTTTTACTCTGTACCACACAACCGACTTTTAGCGAAGGTTCGAGCGTACGGTATATCTGATCAGATTTGCGAATGGATACGTGATTTTCTAACTGGTCGATCACAGTATGTCGTTGTTGACGGGGAAGCCTCTTCTAAGCTAGATGTTACTTCGGGCTTTCCTCTAGGAAGTGTAATTAGAACTTGTTCTTTTCCTGAGCTTTATAAACTGTTTCGTGACAACGTTAATTGCAGGTTGCAATTGTTTGCTGATGCACTTATCTATAGGGAAGTAAGGTGATCTGACGATTGGTTAGAAATTCAGCGCGATCTGGATTTTATTTCCGAATGGTAGCTTACACTTAACTACAAAAAGTGCAAGCAAGTAAGAAAAAGAATCCGTTTGTTCACGAATACAAGGTAAATATTTCAGTTGTTGACACGGTTGATTCCCTGAAGTATCTGGGCGTAGTAGTACAAAGCAACATGAAATGGGACTTGCACATAACTTCCGTCAAAGGCAAAGCTAATTTTAATTACGATTCATAGGTCATATTTTGAGGAATTGTAATGCGCATATAAAGTAAATAGCGTACAAAACATTAGTGCGTTCGAATTTGGATTACTTTTGTGGAGGTTGTATCCGTATCGCAAGGGATTGATTGACACGTAGAGGAAGTACAGAAGAGAGCAGCTTGATTTTTTTTTTTTTTTTTATGGCATTCGGCTACTGGGCCATACAGCCAGCTCAATGTGATTTGTTGCTATCAAGTATTGACACAAGGGCACTACAACACGGACAATACATTCACAGACACAACACTAAACACCCATGCCCTCGGCCGGACTCGAACCGGCGACCTACGCGGAGCACTCTAGCCCATACGCTACCGTGGCCGGCACAGCTTGATTCGTGACTGCTAGTTACAGTCCTTACGAAAGTGTCACAGAGTTGATCCGTGGGTTGGGCTCGGATTGTTTGGCGGACAGACGACGTCGTTTTCGTTTGAATTTGTTGGAGAATATGCGAAAATTTTTAATTTACGAGTGCAATAAAAAACTTCTTCCGCCAACCTATTTAGGTCACAATGACAGGAGGGAAAAGATTAGAGAAATAAGATGCCGTAGTGACACTTTTATGTATTCTTTCTTTCCTCGTTCTGTTCGCGATTGGAATGCACAGAATTAGGATTGGTGCTTAGCATCCTCTGTCACCCACAATATTTGTGAGTTTCAGAGTATAGATTCCAAAAAGATCCGAGATTTTCAACTAGTGTTTCGCTGTCTCTGTAAAATTATACATGAAATGTGTCTGGAGATTTATACTGCTTCCGTTACTGGACCGCAAGTATCCCCAAAAACTTCAGACTCCATTCGACCTACTCCAGAATATTCATTTTATTCTGCATTTGATGAAATAAGAATTCTTGCTTATATCTGGTAAATGTTAAAAGATCAAAATACCGCAGATAAGGCTAATTTTCTCGTCTTCTACTGAACCAGTCCTATTGCTTGTGTATATCTTTCTCAGACCTTTTCCGAAGGGTTCCTGCATTCCTAGAATTTTTTAGTGACCTTTTTTTTTTTTTTTTTTACTTGCACAAGCATTTACCCTA
Source organism: Vandiemenella viatica (assembly GCA_031002005.1). Lineage (NCBI taxonomy): Eukaryota > Metazoa > Arthropoda > Insecta > Orthoptera > Morabidae > Vandiemenella > Vandiemenella viatica. Next base: position 175,266,622 of record JARYHS010008074.1, read on the forward strand.
CAGAATTCTAATAATTTATCATATGAACGATATTTGGTACTTTGGTATTAGCCGGCGCTCACTTTCTTCTAACGTAATTTTCCTTTTGGTCCTGGCCGCCTTTTAACCTAACAACCGGAATAGGTTTTAACAGTTTAAGCCTCTTGGAAGTGAGGTTATGTTGCCAACATCGTCGACATTTAGCGCGACTCAACAGTCAATTGTTGCTGTATATTAAATAAAGTTTTCTCTGAAATATAATTAAGTGACCATGGAAAAACTTGGAAATAAACAGTGAGGTACAGTTTATTCAACTTTCCACAAATTGAAAACTCTTACAGGGCTATACAAATTCTTTAAAATTAGTCTATCTCTTGATCAAACTTTCCAGTTTTATATTTGTGTGTGTTAATAGAGTCTTAATGAAATTACCAAGGACTTCGAACAAAAACGAGCGAATATAGACGCATCAAACCTACAATTCGGCTCTGTTCTACCTGCGCGCCAGATCTGTGCATTCGGAGCGCGCTGCGAATCTCTCTGACCATCGAGCATTTGCTTAGATGCTCGCAGGTGGAACGTTCGCTCCAAAACGAAACAGACCTATTATTTACGAGAAATACTGAACGATGAAAGGTCGCGAGTACTGCAACGACTTTTTTTTGTGTTTGTGTTCTCGTTACATAAATTCCGAAGCATTCCATTCAAACATAGAGACGGTGGTGATAAACTTAAGAATTTCAAATACTTTTTCTACTAGTTTCATAAACATCGTTTTACAGTCCAAAACATCAAACATCAAAAAATTCAGACAAATGGGTCTTCTGTCCCAACAAATCCCCAGACTTTATTATTCAAGAAAAATTTTAAACTTACATTTTTCTTACTAATTCATCACAATAGTACCTAACACGTCTTTCTTATCCGCAACAGTGACTTTCGGCGCAATTTATGATATTTCCAATATTAGTCCTAGTGATCTGCAACTATCACCTTACTTGTCACAATAATGTTTGAAGCAAAAGTCATGCCTGCACATCTTATGAACTAAAACTTCTTTATAAGAATGCTTAAAAAGCAGACGTCACTGACATTAAATAATGTCGTTTTTTAACAATTTTGAAGCAAACCAATAATATTTAATCATGTAGGGAAAATCTGGTGCACTTGTATAGCTGTGTATTTTTAGTGTCAGGACGTCACTGTTTACTATTAATCTTATAATCGTTTATTTTGCAGGCTTTTAGAATAATGTTAATTTGATAGTAAAAATAAACAACACAATGCTCACAGAGATGCGAATATTTCCCAGATATCATGATGAATGCTTTGTCCCTATGGCTGCCAATTTCAGTTTACCATGATTTGACGGCCAGTATTTTTTTTTTTTTTTTTTTTTTACGTAAGATTATTTTAAAAATATATCGTA